>CAJNOP010000189.1:81525-123700 GCA_905250075.1 Rotaria sp. Silwood1
AAAAGGTGACCATTGGATAGAGCTCGTCGAGTTCTATCTACGTATGTCATTTCCATGTTTTGGTCCTCGCTGTGGGCGAATCGCGATGCGTAGCACAACAAAAATCTGATTTTTGGCTTGTTTTTTTACAGTATTCTAGGTTTTTCTCCCACTTGGAATGGTACTGGAGCAAAAGTAAATAGTGCATTCGATGGAGCTCGTTAAGTTCTATCTTGGTCCGCAGAGTTTAGTCTTCGGTTCCAACTGTGAGCGAATCCAGTTACGGAATACTTGAGTCCAGGTCCAGGATATCCTACGTAGATTTCTTTATAATACAATTCAATTACACTTATATGGTTAATCTTCAATAATTATTCATAGAATTTATTCTACAAATGAAGTTAAAAGAACATTTTAACTAAAACATTTAATTTACTTCAATATTCAATTTCAAATGAGTGAAATTAAATTCGTTTGATTGCTAATACCCAATAAAAATTCTCTGTGTTTGTCGTTATTCTTCATCATTTGAATAAAAATGCTCATTATAGTAAAAAATTTTTTATTGTTGTCTTTTGTTCGTTTTATCAATAACAAAAATTTTTTTTGATTGGAAACGGAAAATTTTTTCGAATGAATTTTTCTATGAAAATCGAATCTGTTCATGTTGATCAAAAATTATCTTAGGAGATGAATTCGAACATTAATTGAATATAAATTTTTCATCATCGTTAATCATGAAATAATTCTATTATTTCGAATTTCATTTTTAATCATTGTGGATCGATATCGATTGATTAGATTAATCGGCAGGTCATTATTATAAATTTAATTCACTGATCGCTTGATTGAAATATATCATCATACCAAATCTCTTAATTCAGTACTTATCTTCAGATATGATTCATTGTTTCAAAATAATTTAAAAAATTATTTCAATGAAAAATTGATTTATTTTAAATGAATTCGATTAATGTTTCATTATGAATAGTATTTCATTTATTTAAGCATCTAATAATAATTTATTTAACAACTATCATACCAAACCGTTACTATTTAAGATTTATTTTGATTTTGAGTACATGAAACGTTTATTATTTTTAAATAATAGAAGTTTTAATAATTATTAAAGATCGACGATTTTTTTACTGATTCATGCTGTATCAAATACTAAGTTCACTCCTCTTTATATAGTCCACTGTTAAGGTTGACGTAGATTCGAGCATGATTGAAAAAACATAGATCTGAACTAAAGTTAATGATTTAAGTAAATATAAATTCATTGACTAATTGTATAAGATATAATATTGTCTAGTACTAAACAGTCAATGCATGTATTTGTATGGTCGCTAACTTTTCAAAAATTTAATCATAGTATTTGTAACTAATTAAGAGGTCGACTGTAGTATCCATTCTTCTTTGTCATAAGAATTGATATAGATTAATTTTGTCAACTCATATAACCATATAATATTGTTTTAGAATAATGGTTTCGTTTGAAAAATAATCATAATACAGTAATTAAATTAATTATTCAACGAATTACAATTCAGTTACGTAAGAGTAAAATTTTAAATTAAATCAACGTACACATTAAATGATAATTAATTGTTATCGATATACATACAATAATATATTTTATGAATAGGTTAGTTTTATTATGAATTCAGATTTTCAAGATTAACCATCATAATCAGGTTTCATTTAAATCTAAAAACATAGTTATAGCAAAAAATATCTTGTTGATCAATATATCAAGTTCATGTTTTTTCTAGTAAGTATTATAAATGAAACTAATATGTGTATGGTCGTTGTTAACAAATACCATTAATTCTTATTATGATTCTAAACATATGACAATTTATCATATTAAGTTTAAATATGATTTTAATATCAATATCAATTACGAATATTTATTATATTTATTACTAACTCATAATACTTATTCAAAATATGGCTGCTATAAGTCTTTAAAGACAACTAAGTGATATTATTTTAAATCATATACTAAATCGTAAATAATTATTCGACAATATATTTATGAACTTTCTTCAAGCAGTATTTCATTTAGATTCAATGTTTCAATTATATATTACAATGATCTGATTTCATTTTGAAATGTATATCTTGACATTTGTTGATTGAATAGATCAAAAATAATTTCAAAGAGTTAAAATTTGACTTAGAAGAGTTTTTACTTTGAAAGCCCAAATCTATAAATACAACATTTGGAACACTTTCCTTCTCGAGACTTGATCGATTGCTGAAAAGCAAGAGTTAAGACTAGCAAATTGAACTTGTCTTTTATGTAAGAGATAGGTCAATCTGTTTTCAATTGATTTAAACCCGCCCACATTCAGTATGTGTAAATATTGATCGACAATGGTAAAAAATATACTATGAATTTGAAATATTTTAAACAAAATTATTTTTTTATTTTCTTCCCTAATGTTCTTATGAAATCCATCTCCCCATCTACAAGAATATTTTCATATCAATTTTTTTCTTTCTTTAAGAGAAAGAGAGAGAAAAAATGATAGATCCTTGATGTTTTGGCTAGAAAATCTATTTTTAATTATACATCTTGCTCAGTTATTTATATTCTTTGTAATCATGTAATTTTTTTTTATAAACTTCGCACTTGATCAAAAATTTGAAGCTTTTTTATATGAATGTATTATACATTGGATTCACCGAAATTAACTATAGTTTGAAACTAATCGAAACCTGTTTACTTCGATTAAGATAGTTAAAACTTTATTTTAATACAGCTTTCGGTCCACATACTCGGACGCTTGCGAGAATAACACAGATATTGAATCTCGGTCTATCGATGTGTTTACAAATAGGTATGAACCAACATGAAAAGTATAAAAGTGCTTGCATGTAAAGTCATCAAACGATGCAGGATCAAGAAATTTTCTTTTTGTGATAGCGTGCAAAATTTTGTTGCCCATCGAGATATTTCACGTATAAACCAAATAGAATAGATTCCCACAGCCAGCATTGAATACCAACGATCGATAATAAAGACAATAAAGTAACAAGTAGCCATAGTAAAAGACACAATTGCCAGTAGAAAAGAATTTTGAATTCCCAAGTGCACAGCCAATGTTCGATTGTTCTGTTGTTTATCTTGTTCGATTTGATAGATTTGTGTGAGTGGATAAATACCCATACAAGTCAGAATAGCTGGTGGTATGCCAGTAAAAATGCGTAAATCCCATGCTTGTCTCGTACATGTGTACCCAAGAAAATAGGGACCAATTCCTTGAAGAAGTCCAACAACTATTAAACTAGTCCATGGTTTGCTTTTCAGACGAATCAGCGGATGAGAGTAGGCAACCGAAAAAATAATTGCTAGAAGATATAATCCGAGTGTTGTCGGGCAAGGATATAATAGCAATGTTAATACGAAACCAATCATTTTCCAACACCAAGCCAAATACAACAGAGAATCACCGATAACAGTTGGAGGCCGTAATAGACCTCCTATGGGTCCTTTTTCGTGACGATCATAATACGAATTGAATGCATTGACTCCACCATAGAGAAAGATGTGAATGACGATAAATTGGGTGATGCAGGGCCAAGAAAAAAAGCTTCTAAGATCGTTTGCAATAAATATACCCAAAAGGAAAAGAGGTACTAAGAAAAAATTGAATGCTAGACGAAGGTGAACAAAAAAAGTATACCACATTATTTGCTGTGTTTCGCTTGAAGACACACCATCATTACTCGAGAGAAAAATGTATAATTTGTATATATTGAGAAGGAAAGGAAAGAAAAGAAAAAGAAAAGATAATGATTGGAGGCCTTTATGTAGAGGTCTCTTACTTGTGTATACTGATGACCTCCCTCAATTAACTATATAAAACAGAATGGAATATATAAACACCAAATTAATTTTTTTAATAGTTATTTAGGACTTTATCATCAATGTACTTTAAGTAACTGAGTGATTCTTGCTGCTCAAACAGCTATCGACAATAATTGGTTGTCTTAGAAAATAATCTGCTGTATACTGAGTGCCAAAATCCCATTTGAGAACCCACTGCTGTGGTGTCTTTAACCAATTTTTCAAGTGTTAAAGCGTACTTTTAATATTAAATTTTCTATTATAAAATAATATTATACTTTCATCGATTGTTAAATATTGCATTTTAATTACTAAAAACATATTTTCAACAAAATCAAAGAAGAACTCAAAGGGCTAAAGCAAAAAAAGAGATATCATATTCTATCAATCGCTTCAACTGTGAAAGCATGCGTCTAACTTCGTGCAAATATTTGCACAAAAGATGTCTTTTATTTTTCGGTTATGCGTTAAATTATTAGGATATCTCTTCTATTTTGGGACGTATTTGTGAAATGAAAATGAGTCATCACCCAACGCTTTTTCAAATTGGTGGTACAATACATGGATTGAATAGACTAAATTTTCAAACAACATTTTTCATCTCGATTAATAGTATCACGAATCAACCTTTTATTGATTTATCGACTCGACTGTTGAATTTCTTTAAAACAATCAGCTAACAGATCAGCTTTACTATCTGTTAAAAGTTGGCAGGTTTTTGTTTACGAATACATTTTTTTTACGATCCATTTCAACACTAAAATCATTATCAGACAGTGAAAGAGAAATATTGTTGAAGACTCTCACACCTTTAAATTGATGTTTCTAACTTGTTAAAAAAGAAGGTACACCATCTTCATCTGATATTGATAAAAGATTACCTTTGGATTTTAAATACTAACTTGATTCATCATCAAATAAGTAACTTTGGCTGTCATCATACGAGACTTTTTTCAATTGTTTTCAAAATTGAGCACATACAAATGAGTTCACTTGGCCCATAGTAATTATTTTTCTCTCCAAGTTTTGAAGAAGATCTCACTCTTTTAAAATCTTGAGTCATAAAAGGATGTTCATATATTGAATGGTCTGTAGTATATTGGTCTTACTTCTTATCGACACACGAAAGAATATGAAAGTATGTGTCAATTTGAGAACCTTTCAACACCACAAGATAGGAGGGCGCTAATAATGGAAAAAAAGATGACAAGGAAAAGCAGAAGGCTAACTCTGAAAATTTTTCGAAATCGGCAAGCTATCCATTATATCCAGCGTCAGGTAAAAAAAGAAGGGGATATTCCACATTGTGTATTGCACTGTTACTGACGAACGTAGTTCAGATTTAATATTACATGAAGGTATGCATGAAAGTCAAACCAAAAAGTGTATCGTATCAATTTCATTTCTTGTTTAAATATAGAGGAAGAATAAGATTATACGATTAGTAGTCATGTGAATAAATCTTCGAATCGAATTGTACATGCTGACTCATATGGCGCATACCATAGTCCAAATTCCGACGCTGCTAAATGAACATGGATTGTAATATTACCATTGGTTTCAAGTTCAACCTGGATAGAATGTTCAGTTCGACCTTCACATGCTGATTGCAGTAGTGAACGAATATTCTCAAGATTTAAATGGACAATATTCGATTTTAAACGAAATTCCATTTCTAATCGATGTTGCATACTTTCATATCGATGTAGCGAACTATAGCTTACATCCGAGTCAAAATTACGATGTTTGTCATGCAACGAAGAAGTGAAATCATAAAGATGAAAATGATTTGTTGCCATTATACAATCAGGTATGAAAGGTATTGCTTGCATTGATGTTCTGATACGTCCACCATATCGATCACCTTCTAATACAAATGCATCTCCACCTTCGTTCGACATTGTGGTCAATACAAACACACATCCAGGACCACATATTGGACCTTTCAATTCACTCGGAGCTCTTTTGGTCGGCCATATTTTTGAATCATTGTTGAGTATTGAATCAGATGCAAATGTTTCGAAAGCATTTTTCACTCCCGTTATAGTGACTAAACGAGCGTTCAACGTTCTTAATACATGCGTAGCAACATAGGAAACTGGCGTTAAACCTTTAATTTGACCTCCTATTTGAGATGGCCCAGCATTTTCCATACAATATAAGCCTGTTTCATTTACTCCTGATAGTGTACCAACCATACCAGGCCACATTAAACTAATATAACGATATTGTTTAGATTTATCTGCACTGTTTACCGCAAACAAGACAGTAGTTGATACAGTGACACGACGAATATCACACTCACCATCCATATTACGACCTGAAATTATTCGTTTATCAGTTGTTAAACGATTCCACACAACAACTTGACTACAATTTGGATAATTGGCAGCATCGTCGATGGTACTTCCTACCATCTCATCTGCTCGAGGATCTGATTTTGTTGTTCGCCGCTCAATATATGAATTCATTGCTAGCAAATCAATGTAATCAAAAGGTCGATCGAATTCATAAAGAAATAAATCACAATCCGTTCGTGCTTGCATTCCTCGAAGGATTGCTTGAATCTCGAGTAAATAATCAACAGGATAATGAAAGAAATTTGAAGCTGGATCTACCAATGCATAGAATTCTTGATATTTAGATATTGATTCGAAATTCTCTTCTAATAAGTAGAAATAAAACCAATCGAGTATATGAGGAGCTAATAAATATCCGTGTGAATAACCACGATGAACAGGTGTCGTTGCATGTAACTGTAAGACGGGAATTCGATTGATAGTATAAAATCGTGCAGTGTCCGTCTTGATCGGATAGCCAACAGAGAAGAATGAATGAGGTTTACGTAGTATAATATTGGCATTTATAATAGCTGTATTTGAGTTATAGATAGTATATTGAGTCCATTTACTGAGTACTTCATTGGTACCCCATCCGAATGCTTGCTGGTTAGGATAACGAAAGGATCCTTGAGCTTCGTCACAGTCTTCATATGCAAAGACTGAGTAAATACCTGTTGATAAATTTTCAATAAGATAATCACATGTATAAAGAATAGGTTGAGTTCGGTGCGGGCAATGCATTTGTGATTTTTTAACTGTACATGTAATCGTTACTATCGATCTGTTTTCTTCAAATAAGAGATCTCTCTGTGTAAGTTTCAATTCGTTATCATTCAGTCGATAACATTTTACAATAATATTCAACAAAGATCTGTTCGAGTCGTTCTCATCGTCATGCAATGGACAAGCTAACCGATTACAAGTAATAAAACCTGATATAGACATAATCGTCTTTGGTTCGATGTATATAATCTTTCCTATAAGTTACTTGGTGAACAGCTAATACAGACTCAGGATATGTATTCTGTTGGTTGGATTGTAGGAATACTTCAAATGATTTGTATCTATAGTTGAAGATCAATTACATATTATTAGTAAATATTTCTCGAACGCTAAGGACATAATATTGAATATTTAATTTATGCATAAATAACCTTCTAATCTCTATTTTTAAAAGTCAGCTTCTCTTTTCATCCATATTTTCGTCTTGTTAATAGTCATCGATTCTCTAGAAAAGAGTTAAGAGTACTTCTAGATCTTGACTGCATAGAATAAATTCACACAGTGGATCGCATACTTTCATCAAGTGAATATAGGATGTAAAATGCTGTCTTTGGATATAGAACAGATAAGAAACATGTATGTTAAACTTTGCATTAGAATACATTTCTCGGTTTAAAAGAAACTTTTCTCGAAAATTGATAGCTTTCGGAGTGCATTTTAACTAAAAGATTCTAGACATAGACATACCCAACCATTGTGAAAAATGAAAAAAATATGTTTTGCCATTAATGACATGTTGAATGAAGGTTGAAGATAAGAATCATCAGTTCATCTTTAGCCTTACACAGGCGATAACAAACGAAAGCATTATGGCTTGCATGAAGAAATAGATAAGGATTGGCGAAGTTTTATTCTTGCTCTCACCTATTGCAGGAGAATGTGTCTTACGATGACAATGTCCATGAGCAATGTCAAAGGAAGCCGTTATCATAGTGAATTAGATGCATATATATAATTCAAAATCGAATTCTGCATAGTAATTTTCCACAAAGTTTTCATATCAAATGAGATAAACTAGTCTACATTGGCAGGACGTAACCAGCAGTACGACGACGACATTTATTGCTCTAAGAATGATAATGAGCACGCATCGTTTGTCTCTCGTTGTCTTTGCCTTGTGCCGATCGTACTTGTTAGCTGTCCAGTAGCTATTCTCATACCTGTTCTTGTTTTGACTTGACAACGATCGGACGCAACGCCTGATTCGAACAATGGTTTCATCATGGGCATGTAAAGATTGATTGAGATCGACGATGTTTTCTTCGAGGCTACTGTGATTGAAAGGGAGTTGGAGAGAGAGAGAGAGAGAGATGGGCATGGTGTTGATCGATATTAAGTGACTGTGAAATTGAGCCGTGATTTCTTTGGTTCATTTCAAACCCATTTGAATTGAATATAGATTCCTTTCACTTGTCATAGTAGGCTAATGTTGTTTGTCAGATCATGTTTGACCGAATCAACTTTATTTGATATTATGCATGTGAATAAAATCTTTTATTAAAAATTAAAAAGAAAATTTTCATTTACATTGAAGACACTAATAAATCGGTAATATTTATAGAAGGATATTATCATTTCATTTCAATCGCATTTACTTTAGCCATTTTCTTCTATCGCACTTGTATAGATTTCGTAATGCTTTGGGGTGTGGGTATGGATCTTCTCTTCAACTACACTGAGCTACAGGAATAGCAAATGATCAAGAACTTGAACAAAGATGAAGATAGATCGAAAGAAGACAACTTAAAAAAAAAAAGATATCCTATCGAATATTCGAGAATGAATTTTAGATAGAAGTGAATCGTTTTGAAACTTCATCTTCACTACAGATGCGAATAAAGTTTGCGGAAAACTGTGTTATCTTTGGGAAAAGAGACTATAGTAACGAAGCTTTTACTTTTTTATTCCGTACATAAAAGTTGAAATTTCTGTCAGTATACAAATGTTGAAAATATACATATTTTTGAGCATGTATCGAGAAATATTAATGACCAAGTAAACGTTTGAAAGAAGAATATAATTCCCAAATTTGTCTTTGTGCTCTAGCCCAGAACGGAGCATTGTTTTGTATTGCGAAACACCATTGTAACAGTTTTTCATCAGTTAATGAATTCATAATGCCTAAGATTAACTCGTCGACACCTTCCGACTTTTTTCTAATATTGCCTACTACGTAATCAATCGAATTGACTTGTGTACAAAGACCAACATGACCATAATAGAAAATATTCTTTTCGACGCTTGTTTGTACATGATGATGAATCAGAGTATCTTGAAATATTTGCAAAATGTTATCTGCTTCATCTGATGCATACATGTTTGTTACAACCATTGCAATGAATACTTTCAAATTTTGGCATGCTTCAACAATACCTTTGAGTTGTTCAAGTTCAACATAGGTACCTGGTGATGCACAAAAAATGATACAAACTGGATTTTTTTTGTTAATTAAATCTTGTACATATGTTTTCACGTCTAATCTTGTCCAATCCTCAATACCTGGTGAATCCCAAATTCGAATTGAACTTGTTGATGTTCTTATTGTGTTGTTTTCAGTTTCTGTAATATAAGATTCTTCATACTCATAATAACTAAATTTTTTCGTCCACGCATTACGTCCAGCATGTGTTTCAGCCACATCTTTCTGTAGAATGGCATTGATTAGTGTACTTTTTCCAACTCTAGGTGAACCCATTAGCATGATATCAAACGTTTTTCCTACAGCTTGATGCAGATAATTTTGTACATCTTGTCGCGGTATACGCTGAATGGTGGCATGAACAATATCACGAGGAACACCCTGATTATTTTCATTACTAAATGATGATGCTGTTGGATTGGAATTTAGAACAATATGATTTGGTCGCTTATTGACAATGCTCGTCTCGCTTGTCTCCTGTTTTGAATCTTTGATCGGATGTGATAAGAAAGTTGGCAAATCTATCAATAAAATATTTCATTCTATTATAAGTCTTGAATCAGAGACAATATTAGTGAATAAGACAAAATAAACAAATAATTCTCTTTGCACTCCAGCGAAGAATCAGATACATATAATAATAAAAATAGGCTATGACCTATTGATTCTTTCTATTACCGAAGAATATATAGTCGTCGCTAAAGCATCCCGCTAGTAGTTGAATCCTATCTCAACTTCAATAGATAGTCTTCACATTTTAATCACCAATAGAGCTCAGATAAGCTAGGTAACAGTATTTCGGTTACCTTTGAAAAATAACGAAGATCTGATTTTCGTATCAAAAACTTTCAGAAAGTAGCGTGCTCTAATTTTCTCTCTAATGTCGATCACTAGAGCTGATCTCTACTGATTCCCTCGAAAAGTTTAGTAATAATTTCTTATGAGTACAGAAATTTGTAATGAAATTTATAGAGCTGTAGCTCAATGTGGGTTTGAAATAGAATTATTGCAAGAGTTCACTATGGCACAACTTGTTAGTCGATAAAATCTCACTATTAAGCAGAAGGCTTTGGACTCAAAAAAACTTATATATATAGGGATACTATGAGCGTGACACAAAACGAAAATCAATTATAGGAGATCGAAAAAGTCGAGCAAATTTCTTTTTTTTAAATGGCACTTTCGTTCACTTATTTTAATAAACGACAAATAGTGCCTGCGTATATGAAATCCTCACATGTTGATTAATTAATATTTGTTGTATAGAAATACTCTTTTTAGTTCAGAATAGTCTCGAAAACATGTAGATCCGGGTAATTCAATGAAACAGAAAATGTATGAGCAAAGAACAATGGCTTTGGAACAAGATTTTTCGTAGAAAAGCTTTTAGCACAAGTCCTCTAGGGCTCCAATGGGAGACACGATGGATTTGTTGCAATTGTTAAGCAGAATCCTAACTATATAGATCATGATGACGCACAGAAGCTTTATCAATTCTGTCTGTCACGATGTATGGTGGAAGATGAGGTCCAATTTTCCCGTTTTATACTTTAACACTCATTTCGAATCGTGTTTCACACAAATATTCTTTTTAGTTAAGTTCACCTTACCGTTCATTGTCATCTTTGCTTGAATCAGTAAATTTCTTAGTTTTTCCTTTTCAGCCAAATATTCCATCAACCATCTTGTTCGCATAATTAGCTGATACCGTCCATCTTGCTGTCGTGACTGAAATACCTCATCATTCTTTAATTCAACTTCATAGTTTAATGCTAAATAATAATGACTCGGTTCTAGTTCATTGATTCTTTCGCAAACTTTTCTAATAATCTCATCATACGTAGTCGTTGATGGAATCACATTGATATTAACCATTTCACCTGTTCGGCGAACATGAACTTGAATAGAACAGATTGTGGATTCCATGTGCTAATATTTCAGAAAATAGAAGAGATTATTTATCTTTCATAGGTTCTAATTTTCAAACTCGCTTTTCTATCGTATTCAAAGTTACAAGCAAACTAACTACACATGTACACGATAGAACTACTTAAACCCTTATAGCAAATTCTAGTGACATCTGCCGATCTATCAGAAAATAAAAACTTAGACCATCGAAAATGTTCTCAGACATGTTCACACATCTGTCAGATCTGCTGGACAGAGTGTGGAGAATAGAAGTTAGATAGAAAAATACTGAAAGCCCTAGTGCACATCATTTCGCTCTTATATCCTATCCTAATTGATACATCATACCGTAAGAATAAACAGTTTCATTGTCTAGTTGAAAAAGATTGTGTTCATTCATGAAAAAAAAGTTATACGACGTCTGGATTTGACTGAAAAGAAAAAGTAAGATGTATTCTCGTCTAAAATATGCACATTTCATAGCTGAATGACACGATTCTTCTTCATTTTATTTTGCGTCGACTTCGAAAATCAACTCTTAAATTTGCCTTATGAACGCTGTGATGGATCACTATCATACACTATCCGCGTTCTCCAAGAAAAAAAGACTTGTTTTGTGTAAAAATGTAACGTTTTTTTTACCGTCTAACGGAATAGAGAAGATGAAATTTGAAACAACTATTTATTTGACTTGTACACCTTCGCTTATAAGAGAATTACGAAAAGATTGATTTGCTTTTCGTTCTTCATTCAAAAAAAACATCGAGAACATTCTTTTTCATCATTCATTTCATGGTTACAAAAAAAAGAAAGAAGTTGGAAATTATGATGTCATACTGTTATTGCTTCACTCTCCAAGCAATTCAGGCTGCACAACTTCACCATGTAAATACTACTGACAGCGTGATGTGGGGCACTGCATATTGGAAATAAAACAAGTAAATGATTCATGCATTTTTTTTTCTCATTCATTTGGGAGTGTTGAGAGCCCTGATTGGCATCGAATTCTTCCTAGATACCAACTCTTTTATATATTCCCTGATATTTCGATCAATATCCTGTTTTCTTTACACGATGGGTCTCAGATTCGATGTACGACGAATCCCAGACCCCTATGGAGAAAACAAAAGTCAATCGATTAATATATATGACATCAGATAGGATTTATTAATTAAAGGTGAATATGAAACGAATCTGATGCCAGAGTATTGGAGATGGCGACGGTTTTAATTCAGATTCAAAATCTTTAGACGATTTTCTTCGGCATAAAAAAACGTCCCAAGTATATTTGATATCTACAGAGCTTTGAAGTTTCAATAGCGAAGGAGAACTTCTGATATATACTCATGTCATTGTCATGTCTGTATCATATAACCATATGATGGCTTTCTTTCATGTATAGATGTTAAGAAGCTCGTAGGACATCCTCGATCCCAGAAATATTGTGTGCCGTAGCACTACTAAATAGTGCCTAACTTTTCGAATAACTTTTTATAGGAATAAGATAAAACCTGTGAACTTTTTTTTCTAATAAGAAATTTTCTGGTGTATTTAATGAGAAAAAATTTCTTTTAACATTGAGTTAACCAGATGAACTTTCGCGAAACGTTCTCTTTAATTGTAAGTAAGCATAGTTTCATATCAAGTGGAACTATGAGAAAGAAAATTTCAGTGTATCAACGTGTTCTTTATCTTCCCATCTCAAAAGTCGACTTTCCAACGAGATATTTGATTTTATAATGCAAATCTGTGATTTATTTTCATTGGCAAATCTCTATTTAACATCATTCTGGTTGAAGACCTTGAGCAGAAAGACTCAGTTACATTATAGAGGAATGTTGCAAACATTGCTACATACATCTACCCAAATATGAATCTAAGATAAGTTATTCGTCAAAGTCTTGTGGCATCATCATGTAGTTCGATGCGATTCGATCGCCATTCCTTGCTATTTCCAGAGAGTTTAGTCTTGAGATAGGTTATGCTCCACTTCAAATTTTGCAGAGTTATTTCTTTGGTTCCCGACAACAAAATTATCAATATCTGGCGGAATGCTACTCTTTTTGTAGTTTTTCAAATGTTTTTCTTATGTAAACATCACGCTTGTTGATTCCTGAATCACATAATAGTAGTATAATGTATTCTCTGAAGAACAAGAAACCACTCACATCCCACCCTTTTATCAAAACGTGCACGAACAATGTTTCAGCTATTTTTGTTTCCATGTCCATATTTTCATGAAGCCCTATTTAGAAAGGTACTCAAGAAAAGCCATGCTTATTTGTGTCTTCACCTCAAACAAGATGTTTAGTCATTTTAGATAATTTACATAAAAAGGAACCGATGGCCAGCGAAGACAATGTGGAAAAAAGGGTTAGACGTCAAACTATTGCAGTGGCTTCTGCTGTCACGATTGGTGCTAATAATTTGCGTACATCACACATAGAATGTACAAATAATAATCCTGCATTCATAGCTAACTATGTCGAAAATAAACTTCAAGAATTCACTTTTATTGTTTGTGGTGCTCCACGAACAGGTAAAAGTACATTAATCAATGCCATCACTGGCAAACAATTGGCTCGAACCGGCCCAGGTCTAGCTC
Organism: Rotaria sp. Silwood1; assembly: GCA_905250075.1. Taxonomy (NCBI): domain Eukaryota; kingdom Metazoa; phylum Rotifera; class Eurotatoria; order Philodinida; family Philodinidae; genus Rotaria; species Rotaria sp. Silwood1. The sequence goes on from CAJNOP010000189.1 coordinate 95,421, forward strand.
TTATAACACAAGAATCAGAATGTTATGAGCTCAAAGATACTTTTCGGGAAATCACTGATAGACAAACAAGTGAGAGATGTGTCGATGCTCAACGATTTCGAATTAAAATTTGGGATACAAAAGGAATACAAAAATGGGATTCATCCATCATTGATATTGTTAGACAAAAAAATCCAATGTGTGTTATATTATGTGCATCTCCAGGTTCGTTTGCTAACGATGAATTTATTCGTGGATTAATTAGTGAATGTGTTAATTTCAATATCTTCATTGCACTTGTTTGTACGAATCAATGGAATGGTGGTGACGACAAACGAAAAGCAGTCATGCAAGACTTTCATGATTTATTAAAGGTCAGTTATAGTATTCAAAGAACTGAGAGAGTGCATAAGATTATTAATTGTAACATATTCAGAAAAAAAAAACAATGGCTCTAATAGCTGGAAACGTGATAAGGCATTATTTCGCTAATATCTATTTGAACATGTATGCAACATCTTTTCCATTTATAGTGAGAATGATTGAATAAGAAAGTGTAGGAATTAGAGCTCGGAAGGACTTCGACGTTATGAATCTGTCTCAGTCCTAGAATGACCCTAACAAAGACTCGTGATGTGCACCTAATATGATCACCTAATCCGGGTATGACTATTTTCGTTGGATTCATAATTCAAGAGAGTGACTATTCTTGCGCAAAAATCTTGGATCAGGAATGTTTATACGGATAGTATAACGGTGTGCAGACGTAGAATCCATGAAGACAATTCTAAACTAGAATGATTAACTAATAGTTTTCAACTAAGTAAGACTCGCCTGGGTCGTTCGTTCATCGGTCCATTGAGAAATTATTCTAGATCAACGGAGCTACAATTGTATTACACTTGCAAGCGAAAATTTCTTTACCATTTGTCATAGTCTTTATATTGAACTTCTGCTGCTAAACATCCGAAAGATCTTTTGCTTAATATGTACTCTCTGTTTCATAGATGGTCTTGAGTTAATATAACGTATTATTTCGTATTTTATTCGTTCTTATCGCTTCAGTACTAATCGTTCAGATGGAAAACATGGCAAATCTGAGTCCAAATCTATTACTTTCATGAGAAATGTCTGATATCGAACTTTGTGCCATTTCGGAGCATCGTATCTATAGATGTCTTACGAGATTTGAATAAAAATTGTCAAAATTAAAAACTCTTTGACGTGATGAACTAGAGTGAGTTTTTCAAATTTTATAATTGGATTTAAAAAGGTATATCTTGTAGAATTACAATCAAAAGACTTATGAGGAAAATGGTATTCAATATTATGGTAATATTGCACTGACAGCAATGGTAAATAGTGTTGAGTATATTAACCGACGACTTGATATAGAGAAACCAAAAAGTGGTATTGGTACTTTACTTTTTGGCATTATGAAGTCATTAAATAGTGATAAATTATTGGGATGGTGCTATACACTGATGGAAAATGATGGGTTTTGGTCAGAGATGCAAACACAAATTCAAGAGTTCTTTGCAGGAGACTTTGCCTATGGTAAATCAATATTATGGTCATTATTAAGAGACAAGACCTGCTTTCAAAACTAAAGAGTTAATATATAATAGATTCTGAATTTGCTAATTTTCTAATTATGTATATTTTATTAGTTGTTATATTTAAGAAAAAATATTCTGTTTCAATAAAAGCTACGGGAACAATCCTTATGAGACTAAAGTGTAAAACACAATGCAGTCGCTCTAATTGCACATGAAGACCTTCGTTATATTGATCACGATCTGCGATAGGGTTAAAGTTGCGCCATGTCAAATTATCTGTGACGATCTATGCAGTAGGAATCGGAAAGACACAAGGATGGAGCTTACAATTCACTTTTCTAGTTATATACTTCAACACTGATTAACAATCATGTTTCAGGAAATTGATATTGATTCTGGTCAAATGGAACACTGTTAGTGCGCCTCCTTAGAAACAAAGCTGAGAAATGTCATTTAGCATAACTCAAAGTTATATGTTTCGGATCAAACACCAAGGAAGGATAACCACTCAGAAAATGATGATATCTTCATTTACATTGACTATATTCGAGCGAGATTTGGAAGTGTCGTTCTGGTGAGAATTTGTCAGAATGAATTCTGCGATCTAATGATATATGCAAGTGAAATTTAAATTCAATTGAACATCGATGAAAATGTCGTTGTTTTTGAAATCGACTGGCTGCCATGTGCATTATGCCTCATTGACAATAATTGATGAAGTCAATGGTAAAATGATCATCTGATTCGTTCATTGCTGTTGAAATTGTTCTTTTTCGAAGAGAGATCGAAAGACAAGCATTATTGAAAAATAGATTGTATTTTGATCTTGTCAAAATCTTTTTCATCTTCATCATACCGAAGAGAGAAGAATACAGAATTATTGTGCCATGTCAGACTTTTAATGTGTATTGATCTACTTGTTCTGAGAAAGTAACTTCACTCATAAAATCAAAAAGAATGATCTTGATAGATGTTGTAATAGATGCTGATGTGTGATTAACAGAAAATTCTTCTTATTATTCATTATCATTTTTGAGACGATCGTTAGATCGCTTTTCCAAATGTCACACATAAAAACAACGTCAGACATCAAATGAAATTTAACTAGGCGTAGGTTTGGGTGTGTGGGTGTGGGTGTATGTGTATGTGGGGTGTAGAGGAAAGTATCGTTGGGTTGAAGACCCACATCCCACTCTACACACCCTCATGTTAGTTGAACTGCACATCATAGCATGTTTTGGTTCCTAACAATTGTTTTGCTCCTCTTTTTGAAATGCATGTCAGAGAACGTACTTCACATAGAGGACAGACTCCAAAAACCTAGTTTCCGATTTGATATTTCCATATAACGCTAACAAAACTCGTTTTCAAGTAACAGCAAGCTCGTTTTAAACAGTAGGTTACTAGCTACAACATATGTTATTTTCGGCTATTAAAAATACATTACTGTGTATATGGAGAGTTTCATATGGTGATTCTTCAAGAGAACGATGAGACTTTTCTTGTGATTTTTCTGTCTTTCGCAGATTTTACTCTTGAATATCTCTGACAAGGGTGTGGATGGTTGTAGGAGAAAGCCGTGCTGTGTTGAAGACTCACACTCACACCCTACCGTGCCAAACATCCAAAAATATCTATGTTTAGTTTTATTATTTTGCGAATTAGCATGGGCTTAGATTAATTTTCACGAGTTTATTCTGTATTTTATCAAAACTCAATCTTTTTCACTTGCGGTTCCTCAGAGAAATCAAAATTTTTTTTAACGCCGCTCTATTAGAAGTCTTGTATAGTTCCATAATGTCAAATGTGCTGATCACAAATGTCAAGTTTTTTTTCAAAAGTACTCAGATAATAAATCTCCTATTATTTCTTCATACAAACAGAAAGTAAATGCAAAAATCCAATGTCATATTATTCTAAAAAGACATCTTTAAGTTTATTATGGCTTATTATCATTTTTATGCTGTACAAGCCAAACATAAAATAAAACTCAATAAATTCTTTGGGAATATCTAAAATCATCATAAATTATTTAATAGAAGATTCTCCAAGTTCATTGAGTCTTTATTGCATAGCAACATTAGTCAATAAATTTTTCCAAAATTTTTTCTATATTGAATAATAAGTTGATTATGGGTTACCGTGAAACACTTTGCATATTATATTTTCTTGTTATATAATGAGAATATTTTTATTTTAGTATTTTCAAATTTAATAGAAATAAGATTGAAAACTTTCTCATAGAAATATTTAAAGATTCATATGAACATAGTAGCTCACTTGAATATCAGCAGATATATTCTCCTTTTTGGATATTAAATTAAGCATCAAAAAAACCAATTGGTATAACTTTGAACTTGAAGATAAGACCAATTAGTACTTTTCTATATTCATTGATATCCGTGTCAGGGACCCCTTCAGGCTTCTTTATAGTCCATTCATGGCCTTGCGGAGAATCTTTGTAACTTCGTCTGTACAAGAGGTATAGATTTTGGGATATATTTCAATAAAAACCAATACCTATGCGCAGTTTTTGTTCTAGCAGAATTTTAATACAAGCACTGTTAAAAAAAGCGAAACAAATATCACTTGATGTAAACAAATGTAGCTTTTCTCAATATAGAAATCAACTACAAGACATGTGGTTGAACAAAAGTTGACTCTCAAGTAGCTTTTTTGCACAACAGAAAATATTGATTATATTTGCGACTTGGGAAATGTTATTTCGATACTTCTAATTGAAAATCATCTTGTGAGAAAAAAAAAACGGTAAAGAACTTTAGACATGAATTTTTTTCATTCAAATCCAGTATACAATATAAATATGTCATTTTCATAATATAATTGAATTGAGTTTTGTAAAATACATAATGAATGACATCAGCTAGCATCATCTGTCATGCTTAAAATATATTAGAATGCTCATTCAATGCCGATGCAGACAAAAAGGCCATATCCCCAAAAATAAAAAAGAAACCATAAAAATCTCTCGGAAAACAGGTTAGTAGAGTGCAACTCCCCTCCCCCCAAAAAAAAGTTTGTTAAAATTTTAATTTTTTATTTTGAAAAGTCATACATCTTCTGAGAGTGGAAGCTTCACTCCATCATTCTATGATAAAAACTCAACTTCGTTTTTTTTTTTTTCTAAAAATAGATTTTCTGAAGGAGGATATCTTCTTACTGTCATGCTTGAAGATGTTTTTAAGATAAATTTTTGAATAAAAAAAGTTTTAGTATATGTGTAAATAATCAAGATCATTTTTTTCTATTTCAATATAATACAAACTAGAGAACTTCAGAAAATTTTATGTTAATACTGCGATTTTTTCAAAAATGTTTGAAAAGAAAAAAATCTTTTTAATATTTATTAATTTTTTTTTTTAAATCAAATATTTGATAATTTATCTTTTAAAAAAAAAGAAATATTACTAAATAATTATTCGTTAGATAAAATTTTCAAAAGGAACTATCTAATTAATGCATCTATTAATAATGACGGTAGAAAAATTATTTTTAAATATGAATGTCAGGTGTTTCTTTTTTATCATTTTCATATAAAATTCGTCTAACTTTTTTTCTTCTTTTCTCTTGAATAGAGTGCAATTCAGATTTCAAATTAATAAAAAAGGATGGATATTATCAACATCGATTGATATTATTGATCCTTATGCTAGTAAATATGATTCTCACGAACAAGTTGGTTTTATAACGATTACTGATGGAAAAAAAATATATGACGAAGAATTTAAATGGCAATATTATCATATTCAATTACCAGAGAATAACGAATTAGTTTTTTATGAATTATATGTTGCTGATTTTTCTCCTAGTGGACAATTTTCAGATGTTATTGATAAATTAGATTATTTATCAGATTTAGGTATTAATGCTATCGAATTAATACCAATTATGGGTAAGATAAACTATTTTTTTTAACAAATTAATACGCTAAAGTTCAAAATATTAAGTAAAGAATTAGTCAAATTTTCAGATAAAATTTTCATATAAGAAGACGAATTTATCGATTATTATTGTCTTATTTATTACCTCGGAAAAATATAAAAAAAAAAAAACAAATATTCTTTTATTAAATATAAACAAAATTATTCTAAAACAAAAAAAATTGATTATAACAATGCATTTATTAAAGTGTATAGTAATATTATTCTACGCAGTTTCTTCTTGATAAGAATATAATAAATATTTTATTTTATTAAAATAGGATCACAAGAAAAAGAACATGATTGGGGTTATTTACCACGCCATTTCTTTTGTCTTAAATCAACATACGATTCTATTAATGATTTAAAATTACTTGTTGATAAATGTCATCAAAGAAAAATTCGTGTTTTTCTTGATTGTGTATTTAATCATTCAGCTTGCTGTTATTGATAGAAATTATTGGGTAATGTTCTTTGTTTAATTAGTTTGTATTATGATTTATAAAAATAAAATAATTTTAATTATTTATTTATTTTTTTAACGAATAATATTTTTAAAGATACATTTTGATGGGGACCTGAATTTAATTATGAATTTGAAGATAAAAACTTTTAAAATATAAAACTTGCTGTAAAGTTTGTTACTGATGTTATGAAATATTGGATTGAAGAATTTCATTTAGATGGTGTTAGATTTGATGCAGGTTTGTTCCTGTTTTTTTATTGAACATTAAGAAAACTTTAAAGAATTCCTACAAAAAGAGCTTATATACAGTAAAATGTTATAAAAGTTTTTCTATGTAATCTAGACATAGAATGTAATAAAAAAAATATCACTCAAAAAATATTTAGATCTAATTTTAATTATTCGTGTCAATTGTACAAATAAAAATTTTGATAGACGAACAATTTGTTTTTTTTTAATTCAACAATATCTTGTTATTTCATTAAAGAATTTAAAGGACAAAAAATTTTAGTCTATTCATCCATAGTTGTACAATTACTTCGTTTTAAATGATATTTTTTGCAAACAAAAAACTCCAACCTTTTTACACGAATGAGAGGCCGAATCAAACTGCTTGTTTTACTGGTTCGAACTTGGTTTAGCTTCTTGTCATGAACACTATTTTTGTATCATACTTGCTTTTGCACTCATCAATGCAATCAGTTGTTGAATATGATTTAGACTATTTTTTATTAGATTATTATGCATACATCTATAATTATAACGCTGATCGACTAAGATTTTTGTACTTTGTTTTTTTATTTATTACACTCTACTTTTAGTAAAGTACGTGATTGTATAAATTTAGCTATAAACGAATTCTAATTTTACTTACAACATATACATGGCAGATATCGTTGTTTTTTTTTTCGAAAGAATTTTTTTAATGAAAACATTGATTATTGAAAAATTTGGAAGAAAGGAAAAAGTCTTTTTTTGCTTAAGAATAAAATTTGTTTACATTATTTGTTTTAGCTAAGCAAATGGATAAGTATGATATTCTTCGTCATTTAGATTTAGTTGGTCGTTCACTTTGCCCATCCAAACCATTTTTTTTTGTCAAGCTGAATATGTTCCTGAAAGAAAAGATTTGTGTAAAGAATATGATGGTCCAATTGATGCTTGTTAGTCATCATCATTTCATGAAAGTCTAAGATATTTTCTTGCTTTCAAAAAAGATCAAATTGACAAATATGGAAATTTAGGCAATGTTAAATATACATTTTCAATAAAATGTTTTGTGAATTATTTAGCTTGTCATGACAATGAAAGTTTACTACATGATATTGGTAAAAAAGATTCGGATGCTTTTATTAGAATGACAATAGCTATTATTCTTTTATTTACATCGATTGGAATTCCAATGATTCGGCAAGGAGATGAACTTGGTGAAGACAGAGAATTAGGCGATAATCAAGTGGAAAAGTAAATATACAATTATATTTCTATTTAATTTCTTCGTTGTTCTTTTTTTTTTTTGGTTATAGAACATGTTTTTCAATGCTATGGGATATACTTGAAAAAGATTTTAATGTTCATCTTTTAAATACATTGAAACATTTAATAAAACTTCGTCATTCAAATAAATCTCTTCGAGAAGATCCAATGAATTTTTTTCATGAAAATAATCAAAATAAAATTTAAGCTTATTCTAGTGGAATAAATTTAGTTGTTATTACTCATTCGGATAAAATAGCTAAAACGAAATATATTATAGGAAATTTTCTTCAAAATGGAACATGAATAGATTATATAACAAATGAACAAGTTCTGATTGATGATGTTAGTAATTTAACATTAGATTTATTACCATTTCAGTCTCGATTATTTATTAAACAGACTGAATCAAATGTTCTCTATGTCAATATTATCATCATTATACATATTCATGTTATTTTGTTTAATTTTATTAAATAAACGTGCTATTTTCATTTCATGATTTAGTTAAATTAGATAATAAATATTTTAATATGAATAATAAAATAGGTTTTGAAAATTGAATTTATAATGATTAGATACAATTTACAAGAGTATATTATCTACTGTATTAGCTTTTATCATTGATCATCTAAGGATGTTGATCAGGCTTTCCAATTAGGAGAGGGGGGGGGGGGGGGGAAGATATGGTGGCTATCCCCCCAAATTGTTTGTCTGGGAAAATTTTTAATACTGTCTGCCAATTTTTTACGGTTTCTGGGAGAAATGACCGATTATATGGAAGCCCGAGGGGAAGGTACGGTACGACCTAGTGAAAACTGGTGGCATTTCTTTCCCCCTCTCCCTCCTCCTCGGTCAACAGCCTTCACGTCAGAGAAATGAGAACATTATCTGCCAAAATTTTAGTCCCCACCCCTAAAAACAATCGACAACCCTGATGTTGATATATTTTAGTTTCTTGGTATCTGAGCTTTATCATGTTCTCTTTTTGAACAATAAACTGTATTTTTCAGCATTCGAAAATATCTAATTGAAGGGGTAACATTTTTCAAAAATAGATGCCTATAAAATAATAGTTTTATATATGTAGTGAGAACGTACGCTAGAATAAAACGATGAGACAGAAGGAGAAAGAAGTTGAATTAAAAATACATATCTGGCGAAAATATTTTCTTGCTGCACAGTTAGTTCTTTCTTAATCAGCTTTGACTTTTATTGAAGTAACTTAAGCTTGAATGTTCACTAACCATGATTGTTTCATTCATTTTAATACAGATATGATCCTGAAAAGTACTATTCGAATAAAATATACCATGTCTGTTTTCTTAATATTGAGATATATGCGGCTGCGATGCCTATAAGACTTACGCTTGAAAAAACTATATCTTCACTATCAAACAAGATTTTTAGAGAAAAAAATTTAGGGTGGTGAGTCTATCATGTTCTATTCCTTAAATTGATGTTTATTTCTTCCAATATGAAGGTAGCTTTGAGTACCGGTAACAGAAGATGAACACCAACATACATTCCGTACCGACACAAAGAGAACTACTATCATCTAAGCTATTACACATCTCGTTACTTTAATTTCGATTATAATATATACAATGCTGTTTTTCAGTTTTAAATTCATATAAACTAACAATAAGTGCTTTAGGTAACTGTCTACTTCTCATTAGTAACTTATGCTCACTCTAATCATTAGTCACCTATTACTAATAAACAGTAAATAGTCACAATTAATATTTAATAGAAAATAGAAAGAACGATTACTCATCAATTATAGTGACGTGATTTAGATATATTCAATCATATATAGATACTGCAGAATAATTAAGTCAACAATTACAAATTATCTTTTGATAATCGAAGTAAAACAAAACAAATTCGTTTGAACAAGTTTTTTTCCGAAAAATGAATCCGCAATTAGCACAGTTCAAACGATTTCGGTCAGACTTTTGGAAAACACAACTGAAAAGACATCTATAGTTAGAATTTCATCGATAAACATATTTATCTGCATTGAAACACTTTAAATGCCCGAAACAAAGTATTCATACGTAGCTTTAACCATTTATAGTCGATCTGGATACACTCACAAACAACATAGATACCTTCCCTCTCCGCATATTTAACTCTTGTATTCTGTTCAAACCAGTCAGAGAGTTGTGTATTTGGAAAGATGTATTCGATTGTTATTATCAACAAAGATAAATGGGTGAAAAATATGTCACTGAATATCTCGAATAATAAGAATGTCTTTCTTTTTCAAGTCATACTGTTGGACGAAAAAATTGCAAAAAAAAACTATTTGGCTGCATTGTGAGCAGCTTTGTGAGCTGCCCAAGCCTTGTAATACGTATCAATTTCTTCAACAAAGCCCACATGTCTTGGTCGCCAGCCTAACTCGTTCATAGCTTTGGCTGGATTGATGATTCTATGTCAACGAAAATAAATAATATTTAGTCATACAATTGAGAAAAACTTACGAATCCGTATCCCATCGTGATGGCACATTCCCATCGGCTTCTTTGTACTCAATTTTCTCTTTTCGTCCCTGAGCTTTAGCCATTGCTGTTCGTAATTCTTCGTAGGTCGGATTGTCATTCGGAGCGGCAATATTGTAAACTAGAAACGAAACTCAAGATTTGGTCTTATTTTATTCTTTCTAACAGATGTCTTACGCTGTCCATCGACAACACTACGTGGAGCTCGTATTACAGCTACATAGCCTTCAGCCAGATCATCGATGTGGACCCAGCTCCAACGCATATCTCTTCTTCCTTGAATAACTAGAGGCTCCGAATAGAATAGATCGGCTATAAAACCACCTTGGCCACCGTAGACGAAGCCAGGTCGTATGACTGTAGTCTTGAGTGAGGCACAAGAACTTGCCAAGACTTGATTTTCGTAGTCTTCTCGTTCCTTCATATTCTCCACATCGGCTGAAGAGACACTGGTGTGATTCGTTACCGATTGAGGTCGGGGCTTGATTGTTTCATCGACCGGACGACGACCCGTTTGAGATGTGTCACCATCTAGACGAAGCATAATTTAACTAACTCAATACTGTACTCAAAGTGAAGAATAATCAGGTTATTGGGAGACAAGTTATACATTAATAGCCATATTCAAAACGACTCTATAGACCTAGTTAATTTTTCCGATAAAAAAAGGGCAGATTTAATCTTACTCAAACATATATCCTTCAGATTATTGTTTCTTAACTCTATGATGACTGCCTATCCAGTGAAAGCTCGCACATATATTGGAAAGCATTATAATCTTACAAGTCATAATGCCTGATGTAAAGATGAAAAGTGGAGCATAATGTACTAGTTTTCCATTTTCAGTTCGGTCATGTCCAGCGTGAAGAGCAGCTTCCAAAAGTATAGGTGACAGTTTTGGGTTGAATCCGACAGCATCAATAATAATTGAACATGAGGCAAGAATATTAGCAACTGGTTGAACATCGTCAAATGATGAGGCTACAATAGGTTCAATCTCGTGTTGAATCAACGTAGCACAATGTTTCTCATTGCGAATCATTCCATAGACTTGATAGCCAGCACGGCGCATGGCCAGAGCTACACCAAGGCCAATATAACCACTGGCACCAAAGATAAGTACTGAGGATGACATTTTTTCAAAAGTAAATCTAAAAACCAAAAAAAAATATTTGCCTCATGTCTTTCCTTAATTAGCATTTCCTGTTTTCTAAGAAACAAAATACTTATTTTATTGAAATAGGCTATCTATCTAGCAGATAAAAACAACAAGAAACACGATCCACACTGAAAGAACAGCGTACAATTTTGAAGCCAAAGTAAAATAATATAAAAAAATGCATTGAAAACAGCAATTACAACTTTCATTTATTCTTGTTTTGCAAAAACATCTAATATTTTTTTCATACGTACTAAACTACTCTATTTAAAAATGTAGCTCATAGATACTATATTGGAGTACAGTGGCAAATATAAAAATATACTACTCGTCCAGTAGAATTCATGAACAAGAACTTCATATTTACTCTTTTGTACCAATAAACATGCAGCATCACAATGTTCATTTTGCAAAACAGAAATTCATACGTCAAATGGCAGATATTTTCCAATGAAGCAGCACGTCGATATTTTGCAGTGATATACACATTCTAGACTAACTTCTTTCGCACACTACTGTTTGTCACATAAAATGCATGCCTTATCATAGTGGAGAAATTCAGATATTTTTATATTTCTCTCTTTTTTTGCAGCGTCATGATGACACCAGCGGTATATTGTGAGAGTAAGCAAAAAAACATCACTTTTCGTTTTTTCTTCATGACTGCAAAAAGACATGACAGTGCAATATTATCAAACATTCGTCACGGTCAACATTTTTTTTCTAGCGTCCTGTATAAACAATCTAGAAGTATTGCCAGTTTCGTTATAAAAAAAAGGAAGTAGATCATGAAGTTTACAGTAGAATGTCAAGTATATTTTAACAACCATTTAAAAGACATGCATTGCAACGTTTTGAGAAACTACATGAATATTTCCTGCTTTGGATTCCACTCCGCTGTTAGCATCTTGATAGACGAAGCAATCTGATAATAAATTATATTGATACTTGGTACAGAACTATTGATTTAGATAGTTTTTTTTACAATTCGACTATTCTGATGTTGTTATCAGAATAGATGTATCATGAGTAAAAGAAACTATGTAAGAGAAAAAGAACGCAAAAGAAATGAATCATCTACGAGTTTCTTCAATCAGAAAACTGTCGAATACTTCTAACGTGGGTCGAGTTACTACCATGAGTGCTCATAATATCAACTATCGCTTTCTCATAGTGTTCATTGACCATCAATTGATTTTTAAATTTCGTTTATTGCAATTCAACCATTCTGGATAGACAAGTAGTTATATAAACAAAACTGTTCATTTAATGTTGATTGTCTATTAAGAAACAATGATAACTCTCGTACAAAAATTTGATAATATTTTATGTTTTAGGTAAAATTTCCCGTTACCTTCAACGTATTTTATGCTCTGTATTCATTTCGTAGAGTTCTTAATTATATTGACGGTTTTCTTCATTTTCTTGTGGCTTACGTTAGTTAGTAGATTAATTGCTTGAAATAAAAGATGAACATCTGATAATTTGTTTCATTGTAGATCAGAACACGGTTCACAAAACCTACTAATTGCAAGAGACTATCGAAAAAAATAAGTGATGCTATCAGAATGTTGAATCAGATGGAGAATGTAGTTTCTATCTCCAGGATCGGATGTACTGTATGCGTCTTTTTGTCAGAAACGAGCATGAATCTTTTAATAGTCTTGTATTCCTTCACAGTGATTGATTTGCGTTTCGACCGCAAATTGCGCTGTAGAATTTGTTCGAACCTATGTCTCACGACATACTCGTATTTATTTTATACGGATGTCTGCAATGATCATCTCCGTTGAACATTAGTATTCTAGGTAGAACATTTATCACTCGACCATCATCTCTATACAATTTTTGAAATTATATCGAAAATATATAACTGCTCAAAAAAGTGAAAAACGTTTGATGAAAATGCATTCATTAGGACAATGTCCCAAACTACGGGAAACATTCTTAAAAGAAACGGATACAATAGTTTTCCGCAATACTATCTTGTTTGAGAAACAGATTAAAGTAAGCAAACTTATATGAAGTAGTCAAGCGTCGAACACAATGATGCTCAAAATCGAAGGGATGGAGACTGGTAACTGCTTCGACTACCTGGCTCAGCAAAACGTATAGCAAGTAACATGAAGAATACACAGGTCACAAAGGGCAGAGCACCATATATCAAGAATTTCACAGCAGTTTTAGTACTTAGTTTGTTCCAGTGAGCAACATTTAGCTTGCGTGTATCATACCAACATGAATATCTAGTATTTATCTTAAAAAAAGCAGCTGATAATTCACAAATGTTATCAATAAAGAACAGCTCTAGTGTTTCGTCTTCCAGCACTCTCTAGTGATAAAGAATATTTAATAATCAGTTTTACTATTTCGGAGGTATGTCAATGCTTTTTTGTTTGAAAGAATTATGTTTAGAAGTATAGAATGTTTTTTGCACTATTGAAAGTTGATTCACTATGAATCGAAAGCAACATGTTCATCGTAGAATTATTCACCAGTCCAACAGAGAATTCAAACCCTACTAGTTCAATTTGCACGAATGATCTTTACAAGTATGGTATTTCTCCTCGGATATGACGCAAAGATATCCCAAGCTTCTCTTCTTTTTTAGAATTGAATTGAAAAAAACGATACCGAAACTAAACTGTTTTGTTGAAACCCATCACATCTAAATAATAGAACAGAAGGTCTACTTTCATCTCTAAGATTACTAAGACAACACAATTACTCTCTTTATAATTCGCTTTTCCATAGACTCCAGTGGACAGCCATATCCACTCACAATAAAAAAAAGTATTTAACAGTGATAGCAAATAGACAAGCATAAAGCGTTAGAAATTAGAGATTTGGATGTCGATAGTGTTTGTCGACTATGTCAAGCAATAATTAAAGCACTGAAAAAAATCAATTGAAAACACATAAAGAGTATCCCATAGTAAGTGAGGATAAATTTTTAGTATTTTTCACACTTTTCTTGAAGTAGAGAACTAAAATTTTTATTACATATCTATGCCTAATCAAGATCTTTAATTTATGAAAGTGTTAGCTCTGAGCCTTTAAATAGTGATGTAATACATCAACAAGATTGCAATACATAAAGTTTCGTACAACAGTATCGGGATTGTCTACATATTGAAAATAGTACAAAGATCGAGTGCAAAACTTTAAATATTTTAGTCTTGTATATGTTTTTCACCACTAATTATAGCTATAGAATTGATACTTGTAGAAATAAAACATCTTGATTAGATATATATGTAAATTACAAAGAAAACTCAGTTCTCTACGTTAAGAAAAATATGAAAAGTATCTTTAATACTTTATTCTCATTTAGTACAAGGCACTCTGTATCAGAATTTAGTGGCATCGTGCGATGTGAAGTATATGAAAGAAATCGATTACGGATCACTTAGCGTCATTTTGTGAAAGACGTTGATTCTTATATTACAGAACAAGTATCCTTCATGGGAAGGATTTTTTTCTTTTCAACCATTCTCTACGGCGATTTTATTCTTTCTGATACTATGAATCGACGATCAAACTTGATCAATATTCATGAGTCAATATAAATGCAAGAATAAAATACACAGAACAACATCAACACTAAACTGATCGGTAGAGAAACGATTGTATTGAATGTTTTTTCAAAAATCGTAAGTGCTTGTCTTTCTTGTCATGAATAGAATCAATCAACGAAGAATGATATCCATTAGAATTCGAATGTCTAAGTTTAGAGCAGAATCTTTCAGGAGAAAGTTTTTAGTGTCGCGAATCCCGCACATCTTCTAGTGATGTGCTGTGTTGGTGTAAACATTGAAAGACTGACACGATCAGTGACAATGATACCATCACTCACACAAATTTACTGACATCAGTTCTTTAGTGAAACACTGACTAATTGACTATGTCAAAGTATTCATCTTTTACACGTTGATTGCCAATGATCAATGGAAAAATGGAATGAGCAGATCTATCTATCCCGAAAGTATCGTGAATTTGGGCAATCTAAAATTTTAGATAATGAAAACGCCTTCAAATAAATATATCATGCTATTGTCCGTCTTAATAAATAAGTGCCGTCTTATATCTAGATCTCTCTCATTTATAAACTTCATTTAACTTCGTTCTTCCCCTCCTCCATGATAGAAGTCTATTGTGAAACACAATCTAAAAGAAATGTTGAAATATATAGGGTATATATTTGGACTCAGTCCCCCATAGACCATGACAGATTTTTTTAATTAATTAACTAGTTAGCTAATTACAGCCTAATTAATTAATTAGTCATCACAGATCATAACAGACAGGCTTCAAGGTACTATGGGAAATCATGTAAAACTAACGTCTTATTGGAGTACATGCGGAGAATTGTCTTGTTGAAGTTCTATACTGTAAAATGAGCGATGATGAAGAAATAAGCACCAACATAGAGAAGAAAAGATGAGTTTTCGAGAATTAGTAACAATAGGTACATCGTGTTTCACATATTAATCCTGCAGGAATTGCGCTAACAATTTTTTCACAGAAGAGGACTATTTTTGAGACTTTTAACAATTGAACGTGTTTTAAGCGCCAAGAGGGAGTTAAATGGAGTTTATGAATGAGAGAGATCTAGATATAAAACGGCACTTATTTATTAAGACAGACAGTAGCATAATAAATTTATCTGAAGCCGTTTTCATAATCTAAAATTTTAGATTGCCCAAATTCACGATACTTTCGGGATAGATGGATCTGCTCATTTCATTTTTCCATTGATAATTGGCAATCAAAGTGTAAAAGATGAATACTTTGACATAGTCAATTAGTCAGTGTTTCACTGAAGACCTAATGTCAGCAAATTCGTGTGAATTATGGTATCAGTGTCATTGACCGTGTCAGTGCTCCTGTGAGCAGTGACACTGATGTCATCGGAGTTTATTGAGCATCAGCGTCGGTGACGTCGGTAATTAGTAAACTCAAACTGCGCATCTCTAGATACGTAACAAACTATTTAATCATAAATAGTCATGGGAGAAGAAAAAAAGAAGACAAGATAAAACAAGCGAAAGATAATCGATGATAACAAGGAGCCAGAAAGAAACGATAATATATCTATACACGCAGGAAGTGTCATAATAGATATGATTACATTTCATCTGTACCCAGCGACCCCACACTCACTCAATGTTTGTTGCAGAACATGAAACAAAAGAGAAGTAGTGTTTCTTTTTCTGTTCGTTCACTGCATCAGTTTATGCAAAGTAATATTTATCCAATGTATAGCTTTGCAAATGGCAGCTTGAAGTGCTCCACGTGCGTGTAAGCTTACATTGCCTTGAAGTTGATTTTTCGAAACACTCTGCAAGTGAAATAGCAAAAAAAATTCAATTGTATTGAAACTGTCAAATTTTTATGTGAGTAACAGCAGCTTCAAAAAATAATCTTTTCTTATGTTTTGCAGTTGAATAGACTGATATTTGTAGCATATATACTCGAGATCTAAATCTATTCTTCACTACAACTTTAGCGCTCTACCTCTTAAAGGCAATGAGATGCAAGTAATGTAAAATTAATAGAATTTTTTTAATTCGTTTTTACAAACAGCACGAATAACTCTGACTATAAGAGACAGAAAACTAAAATTCTGATGCATAATAGATGTAGATGTCTGATATATATACTGCAATACTTCAAGAGGATCAGAACTTAATACACATCCTTTATTGTAGATTTTCTTCTGTATTTTTCAGCTTCAATACAGATGACTGTAACAATTACTCATGATGATCGATGTTATACGACCCTTGTAGTTTGATAACTATGACGGATGATAATGTATTCTTGCTATCCTAACCTATCTGAATTATTAAAACAAAATACACTGATAGCACTCGAAAGTTCTCATATAGAAAAATGAAAACTATTTGCAAAAGAAAATTTATATTTTGTGGATTATGGATTGGAATAATTGGTGGGCTTATATGTTTTTTGATGAATCCCCATTCTCCCACGGTTCAATATCTAGATGATAATGAATTGCCAGAAAAGATGCCAATAGTTCATGATGCTTCACTAAATTTTCTGTGGAATGATACGATTGAACTGATTTATACTAGTGCACCTGGACCGCCTGGATTCATGTGGCTTTTTGGTCAAGGAATTGTGGGTCCTACTAAACATATGTTCTGTTTACTTGGTCATCGGAGAACTTGGATGAAAGAGGCGAAAAAATCGTTTATTTTCAATGATTATATAGCGTTCCTTTGCTCTCTTCCTGAAGGACTGCGGTTTGGAGACAAACTAACTATAATAAACGGGAAAAAAATTGTTGATTCAGTTGCCCGGTACATTCCACAGCATCACCAAATAATTAAAAAGCCGCGGTATTTCCTATGCTTCGTTACAACTATTAGAAATATGGCGTATTTGGTGAATGAATGGCTTGAATATCATCGCCGCGTCGGTTTTGATCACCTGATAATTTATGACAACAATTCAACAGATGGTCTCAGAACATTGTTTGCAAATAGAACTGATCTTGAAATTATTTCATGGCCATGGAGACGATCTCAGCATCAAGCATATACGCATGCTGTGTTATTCACAAGAGATCGGTGTGTTTGGACTCTATTCTCTGATCTTGACGTTTTTATATATCCACGATCGTCAAATTCAGTTCAAAAAGTCATACAAAACCAAGCAAGGTCAAATATTGCTCAGATTACTTTTAAGCTACTTAGAATGTCTCATGAAAATCTTGTCGAATGTCCGAATGCTTCAGTTACAGAAACTTATATTCATCGAAAACCATTTTCGAATGCTTGGGATAAAAGTCCATCATCAGCTGTTATTGCCTCACAAGCCGTACCGTTGCATCGAATACACCATGCTCAACTGTTGAAATCTTACAAGTCCATCATATTGTCATCACATGTTGCCTATGGTGTCCATTATAGTGATCGTTGTTGGAAACAATACTTTCTTCAGAAAGTCATTGGTCGAACTGGTATCAAAGATTGGAATATACCCAAAAACATTAGTATATTCAGTCCAAGTGAAGGCTGGCGGAAACTATCAAACGGAGCAACGATAAAAGATACAACATTTCGAGACTTCAAACGTAAGATCATGCAAATGCCTATTCCAAAGCCTAACATATTTCGATGATTAATACTACAAAGTATTCTGTACATTTAAACTGCGAGAAATTAGTACGAAAATGGAGGACAATAATGACCGTGCACTACTATTTGGAATACAAATGTGTCAAAAGTTTATCGTACTTGTAAATTTTATTTTATTTATTATTCTATACTCGCTTTTCATCCACCACAAAATCATGTGTGTCCCTTTGCAATAGACGAATCAAATTGTTCGCTATGATAATTCCTATTAGAGTCGTACAAGGGTGTATCCATGGGATCTCAACCACGCTTACATCAAGTATTTCCAAATCCCATGAAAACTTCAGGGTTGTAGACCATATTGAACTATTAAAACCACCAAAATGCGTTTTTTTAATTCCATTATTATAATAGACAGGAATTTTTCAAATTGAACGCATCTAGTACTAACTATTATATGTATTCTGATAACTCCTGGTCTTGACTGCATTTTGACTATAAAATGTTGTTTTTTCGTAAACATTTTGACAATATTATCCTTGCATGTATATAATGCACTAACTGAATTATAGTACACATTCTTGTACTAAAAAAAATGTTTGTAGAAATTGAATTCATGAGCATAGACAAATATAGAGTTTTGTAAAGAATCGTTTTCTCTACAAGATGCACGAGATCCGAACTCTCGTTTTTTTTTATCTGACAGAATGCGAAACGAATAAAGATGCAAAACCCACGTGTTTCAATATTAGAAAAGAAAACATGTCGGTTTTAGCAGTATATGTACTCTTTATTCTGCTTTCTATAAATTTATGTTTGTTGGATACAATATTTTAATTGCAATTTGATATAACTTAGACAAAATGTGGAAGTATCTTATGACTTGCTAATGATGGGATATTCATATCAGTTCGGATCGTATAATTTATATCACATTCTTTTTTCACTTTTTCACTTTTGTTATTTAACAGCCGTGCTAGAGACATTTCATGTTATTTAATATTCAAGGAGAATGGTTTACGAATGGCAGTTCTCAAATAGCCTTTCGATATTGAGTTAGCTTGGTATCAAACTTTGGTTTTATTCGATAAAGTTATGGATGTGGGGTGTGAATGTGAGTGTGAGTCTGGAGGAGTGTATTATCCACAACCACATCAAGATCCTACACCACGCTCGCTATCCACACCCATACTCACACCCTACTCATGTGAAGACCCACAAATATCATGAGTATAGAACAGGTAAAAATATCGACGAAGTTAACAGAAGAGCTGATGAACAGAAAGTGAGAGAAAAAGAATTCATGGTTAATTTTACAACGGCTGGAAACATTTGATTACACGCTGATTTTAAGAGACAATAGTGTGACAAAAGAGTTGGAAGGAAATGTCTAGTGACGTAACGATAAAGTTTTTCTTTTGCAATGAGGTCGCCCGTAATAAAATGTTCGCGTTTCGTTTGTACTGATTATCGCTTGACAATTAAAACAATAGATCAATTTCAATTGGTTTTCTTGATGAAAACTGAGTCACTTTTTTAACACAGAAATCATATTTTTACAATTCCTAAAAAGCCTACAATATTTTTTATACATTGTTTAATTTCAATTTATTGAAGAAGTTATCAAGTTCGATTTGGTTTCAATGGGAAAGCTAAGCCTCACTACTAGTTGCATTACAAGAGAAAAATCGGAACTTCCATACTCTACTTTAGTATAGCGTACTCTGACAGTATGTCAAAGTTATCCTCTAGAACTGTTTAGCTAGTTCAAATACTTCATCACACTTCATTGATACTCAAAATCTTGAATCACAGTGAAGTACAAAATTTTCGCTGCTACGTTTCTCGCTTGCGTCCACTTGAGATCTAACGAGTATCATTATGAGTTATTGGATGTCTTCATTACTGATGCTACACATAACATGGAAATATATCACTTTTCTTTACATGCTTTTCTGGTAAATCAAATTAAATAACATTTTCAATCCGATGAAACCATGAATTCATCCTTTTTTGCGATATTTTTATCATCAAGATTACTTTGTCAGTCAACATTTCAACTTAGTTATTTAAAGTATTTTCCATTCTGACTGATAGAAAAATGACTTGAACTGTTATTCGAATCGTTTACAACGTATTTTATTTTATCATAATCTGTCATTATTCTCATAAAAGTGATATATCTGATAACGCACAAGTAACAGACATTCCTATCAAAGTGCATATCACCAAGATCTGTCTTCTCACATTTCATCAGAAGCATAAAAAAATGAAAAAAAAAGGAACATTCTCTGTGCTGTTTCCTTCTATCTTCTACACTGTTCTTATCGTCGTGATAATATTTGCATCTAATCAAAACTACAGTGTGCATTAAACAAGAGCCGAGTACTTGTCATTTCACAATTTATTTGCAAACCAATTATGACTTTTTAGTTGTTGTCTAACACAAAAGCACTGGTCTTTTGCGTTTTTGAATAAACAGCGAATTTAAAAATGATTCGGAAAATTATTCATGTTAGTAAAGCAATGATATCATTGTTAGGTTGAAATTTTCATTTATAAATCTAACTAAAAGTTAGAGATAACAGTGCATTGAGCAATGAAATAAGCCAATCGTGGAATTCAGTCGACTTCAAAGAGATTGCAGTACCTGCAATCTGGTTTTATCCTTAAGTGTTGGGGATATGAACGATATAAAAAAGTATTGATAACTTTCGTAATTGTTGCATATTTCGAATGTTCGCTCCGATGCATCTGTTTTCAGATTATGTATCCATACTTAAATAAACGATGGAACTACTGTAGCACTCAGTTATCCGACCACATATCGGATTGACTGATGAATGATTAATACTTGGCTAAAAGTGGATATTAAAGTAATTTATATTGAGAAACAAGAAGATAAGCTCTTGACAAAGGCAAACAAAGATAGACCATTTCTACAGAAATAATCTATGGAATTTTAGTTATAGAACTTTTATTTTATTAATCAAACACTAAGGATCTTGAGAGTTCGCACACTACATTCCTGTTTCTGAGATTCGAACGTTGGACGCGCGAGTACCTAATGAATTACATGAAAACAGGAAGAACTAAAAAAACAACTGCTACAAAATCACTGGTGGTCCTTATATTTTCTCACAAGTGCTTGAAAGGTATCATTCTTGGAATAAAGTTCAATGTTCTTGACTCAATGAAGCATTTCCTAACAAAATTTTAGACTTGAACATCGCTCTCATAGTATTCTCACGATTCAATACACGCGACCGTCGATGTCAGCGATTATGGAACAGTTTTTTCACGAGTCTCAACATATTCCTGATTGAGAAATCTTATCGAATCAGAAAGGACCAATCACATAAGAAACACTTCTAGCAAATGATAATGATTGTCTCGCCGACAGTACATACACTCCAATGGACACCAATGAAAATATGTACGAGTTCTGTTATTTATTGAAAAGAAATTTAATTGAATAATACAATGTTCCATTTATTTTTGACGAAAAAGTGAAACATTTTTAAGTAATCTGTATCCATAAAGGTGGTCAACGAGAATATAACATTACGAACATTATAAGAAAGACCAATAGGACTATTTCATCCATCAATACTGTCATTTTAGCGAACGAAAATTATATCATGCTACTCATAAACAAAATCGAATATCTTTCTACTGATCTGTCTGACTGTGATTATGAGTTTGCCTGACAGAGAAGAGCATCAAGCTAGAAAAGAAGTAACATATTCAAACATTCAAATTGAATCCTCATGTTCATCAATCAAGTCCCATACCACTTTTATGAAATTGTTTTCGAAAACTCATGTTTTCTATTCACAGTCTTACCTACTAAAAACCTTATAGTTTCAGAGAGTTTTATTCAAAAGGGAAAAAATAGAAACAGTTTCAATTCATCGGTGCAAGCTTCCAAAATGATTATTCGGTTTCAGTTGACAAAAATGTCCTTAGTGATATAAAAGATTTTCTATTCATAATATGATAAAACATGAGAAATTGGAAAAAAATTTACATGATAACTCGTATTGTTCGTTGCACGATTCGTTACTCTAAAACCGATTTCGAACGGTGTCTACATCTGTGATTTCAATGAAAGTAGGAGGTGATCCGTCGATCTTAATATTATTCTTTTCATCGAACCATGCCCCTTCAGTCGACATAGAAATATCCAAGCCAGAAGCTCGAGTTCGCTGTACTTCATCTGCTGCAATACTCAAATTATCGTGAGGAATCCAGACTATTGGTTTAGGATCCCGTATTGCTGGATGCATATATGCATTCTCCATCGTAGTGTCGTATGACTCAATCGCCATATTCTCCATATTTCTGACAGCGTCGGTACCACCAGCTCTTCCAGGAACATTTAGAACATTGATCACCGCCTTTGCCCATGCAAATTTTCCAGAATTAGAAATTTCCAGCCGTGAGAATTCTTCTGCATCAACAGGCAAATAGTACGTGAGAGGATCGAAGCTTGAACTCATTAAATATTGGACAACAATCGTGATAAAGATCAACACACACATTAGTATGCCTTCTGGAATAGCCGATTGCGAACCAGATTCATTCTGTGCCAGGAAGAAAAGTGCCGCAAGCATAATTTCCATAAGATAAATGCCTGTAAACGACTGATACATTGCTTTCGGAAATGCCAGACCCCCAGTATCGTTTGGAAAGCCCGAGACGTAAAATATTTGGTAAGCATAGGCGATGTAAAACAAGCCGAATGCTAATCCAGAAATGATAAGAATCAGAGGTGCAATGATCGAATAAACTAGACTAATTACAACGAAATTTGTGAAAGCAGGAAACAGTGTGCCCCAATTGAGATCACTGAGTGTAAAATACCGTGTCCACTTTTTTCGTGGTGTATTATCAAATAATTTTCCCAGAAGATAAAATGAGATGAGTGTAAAAATTTGTAACAAAACACTAGAAGCTACACTTAATCCTTTTAACGCCAGAAAGCTGAAGAAGAAATTACTTGCAGTCGGAATATTTGCAGCAAGTATTGTTGCGGCACTTGTTGGACTTTGAATAATAGCTACTATGACGCTTGCAACACTACTCGAAATAGTAACAACCAGAAAGACGTGAACGACTTGGAAAACAAAGTAAGATCCCTGTACATAACGATCTATTGCATCAGTAGTAGGAATTCCAGACATTTTCGCGAGTAGTCTTAGCACGGTCGGAAGCAATGCCATTAAAATGGATAAGAGAACGGTTGGCAAGAGACCAGTAATTAAGCCTAGGAGAGGACTTGGCAAGTTGTAAATGAACTGGAGAAAAGTCAACTCGTTTGTGAGGTACGTTAAGTTAGAAAGAATACCAACAAAGGCGACAGGAATAGCCCAAAAAACAATAAGAGCCGTAGTGGCACCAAACATGACGAGTTCCCTAACTTTCTTCTCGTAGTAGGTTAGTTTCAAATTTGACCAAACGATATTCGCCACTTTTATATCGTTATAACAAGGTGTCATTGCCAGAGGAATAGATGCTGTAACACTTTGTATTGCCATGTGAGCCGCTATCTGTTTATTGAATTGAATAAATGCAGAATTTAAAGCTGCATACTTGTGTGGAGCTGTTTTTGCTCTTTCGATCTCAGTATTCAGTTCAGAAATTTCCTCCTTCCAGTAATTAATGGCATCAACCTTTCTGCCAAAGCATAGGGATGAGAGTACTGGGATAGGTCCAATCCTCACCGTTGGTCGTTCCTTTTCTGGAATATATTTATGAATGATGTCTTGCTCCAAGTCTGTAACACTTTCTTCAACGATCATTGGACGCACTCCTGAACGGACTTTTTTTTGACGTTTTGCCTCTCTTTGAAGTGCAGCTTTGATCATTTTACATTCGGCCGTCTCAAGTGTTTCCACAAGTTTTGTGCGTTTGTCCGCTTTGCTAGGAAGATCTTTGAGATTACAATTTAGCCATATGTATTTAACTCCACCTGGGAATTGGTTAAAGATTCGGAAGAGTACATCTTGCGACATATATGGTTCAGGTATTGCAGTCACGAGAATAGTTGCTGCACTGGCACGAGTCTGATACGCAGGACTTCTCAGCAGTGCTTGACGTTTTTCTACGAAACCTTTCATTTCTGTGTATAGAAGATAGAGAAATGCACCGATGAAAACATAAGCCAATACCAATGGAGCTCCATAACGAGAGGAATGACGTGGCAGAATATTACCAAATGTTAGTATATCGAGACCTTTTTTACCATAAGATTCACCTTTTCCATCAACGGCATAGATAGGGAATAAAATACTTGCTAAAAGAACGAACGAACTCAGAAAGAAGAAGGCATGAACGTAGAGATAGCGCGCGAAGAAGTAGGCATCGAGACCAGAAGTACGAATCATATCTTCCTGAGGTGTTCTCAACAAGGTTGGTAACCAACCATAAAATGTGTTTGGAAGAGGCTTGGCGCGTCGGTTTTTATCTCCAATATATGTCTTTGGTTCATATATACGTTTGAATTTCGTTCTAATGATGACGAATAGAGTGATTTCGATGACAGCAACAGTCGCAGAGACTGTGAGAGTAGTAAGAAATTGTGAAAGTGAAGAGCTCTGCAAACGTTGAGTAGGATTTGTCGTACTGCTCGCCATTCAATAGTGATAGTTAATGGATCTGTTTAAAGAGAAGAAATAAAACACAACGTTGAACTAGATTTCTTTCCATTTTCAATAGGTTTCTATGATGGCTTCTCATACATCTTGTTTTCTTTGGTGGACACTCATTTCGTCCCATTACCTTTCGTCCTCTTACACTACGTCCCATTCACTTTGTTTCTCACTCATTTTGTCCCTTTTCATTTCGTCTCATACGCTTCGTTCCAAACTCATTTTGTCTCGTTACACTTTGTCCTACCGAAGAAGTCGTTTCTGATGATTTTACTTAATATACAGTGTTATGTACTATCATCTTCTACGTTTAATATATTAAATAAAATGAAGAATGAATAACAGTTCAAGAATTTAGTTTCACGTTAGCAGCCAGACGGGCCAGATCTCGAGGGTATGAGTCACAGCTTTCGCATCGAAAAATACGTTTTTCATCAGTCAATCGGTATTGCATGTCCACGAACTCACCATGATACACAATTGGATTTCCTCTTTTACTCTTCAAAATTTCAATATCACCCATCGGTCGTATACATAGCAACACTTGATTGAATCAGCAGTTACCGGGATTTTTTTTTTGGGATTTATTGGGATTTTTTAATAAATCCATGTACGTTTTTAAATAAATCTCGCACTATCTTGAGAGTGAGGGCGCAGACGCCAGTGTGGGTGAGGGCGAAGAGGGCAGCAGTCGAGTGAGGGTGCACGAAAATCTTGATACAGTTAATAAATCTCAATAAACCCCCATTAAATAAATAAATCCTGATAAATCCTATAGAAGAAATAAATCCCAAAAAAATAAGTCCCGGTAGCCCCTCGATTAAATAGCAAAGAAGAACAGCTTTACGTAGTGAACAAGATTTGAGGGTGAATTTTTTTCTTTTCTGTTTCTCTTTCGTTAAAGTTAGCTAATCATATTAAAAAAGTAGGGACAAATTGTAGAGGGACAAAGTGTAACGGGACAATATGAGTTTGGAACGAAGTGTATGGGACGATATGACGCTGGGACAAAATGAATTTGGGACGAAATGAAAAGGGACAAAATGAGTGAGGGACGAAATGAATGGGACCCATAGGCGGCGGAGCGGTCTGAGTCTAGGGTAGGCTCAGGTTTTCAGCCAAGCCAGCCCTGAGAATGGATTGAAAGGATTTTTTTATTTGTTTAAAACGGTAAGCGCTATAGATTTTTGTGCTAGATTCACATTCAATAGAAGTGTGATAACTATGTAAACCATTATTGTTTCTAATGAAATAAAAAAATAACCGAGTAACAGAGGGACGGTTTAAAAATTAAAAATGACTTAGAAGAAATAAAACTATTTACAACCGAGTAAAATTTTTCTGTTTTGATTTTTTTGAAACAAAATAGAGCAGATGCTGTTCAGATCAAGTAAGTCTAATTTTCCTTTATGAATATGAGGAATAATAGCATGGTTTAAATGTTGTTGGGTCATTATACAGCGTAAATATGTTTTATTCGATTCATAATGCTAAATGACCGTTCAGCAGTAGTTGTTGTTACGGAATTGTTAACTATAACGATAACAATTCACTATATTCGCAAAACTTATTTTTACTAACTTGCTGTGCATTTAAAAGCTCACATAGGATAAGGGGTGCCTCCGAGGTTCTAAAACGATTTTATAAATTTAAATAAATTATCGATGTTCCCAGATTTGATTACCATCTTGATCGATTAATAATTTTAACTGAATTGTTATGTTATCTATCATTCGTTGACATAATGAACCACTAAATTTGTTTCGTTTCTTTTTAGTGTAGTTTTTGAATTGTTCAATATTCCTGTATTCCCGCTCTTGTAATTTTTCTTTTAATGCACGTCAAACGTTTTCTATATGTTTTTATAGACCTAATGTCGGCTAGTTTTGCAAAACAATTAATTGGGGCAATCCGATTGATAAAAAACATATTTAGTGGCATTTCAAGGCGCCTCTTTGTTCATAATCTTGTTCATCTTGAAAAATAACATTTCATGCATTATCTAATTCCTTAGCTGCTGTCTCAGCTATAATAGCTCAAATGAATTTTGCATATCTATCACCAATAAAATAAATTTTCTTACTCCGATCATTATCTTGTGATTTGATGAGTTCTAACTGTTAATAGATAACGGCTAGAGATTGTTGAACAATTTCATATTAAATTGCGTCAAAATAAGTAATAGAAAAATTGAAAAATAGTGCATGATAGTGATGCTGCAGGTTCTCTGCCATATCACTGCAAAAAAAAGTACAGGGTGTTTAGAAAATCACTGACCAAAAAGAAAATCGGATATCTCCACTCCGTCACAACCGATAGGGCTCATTTTTTGCCTCGTAACAGAAGCGTGTTCTAAGTTTTTATTCTTATGAATGAAGTTCATAAACCATGTTCAAAAGCATAACTGTGGGTGGAGATATCAAAATTCAGACTTTTTCAATTTTCAGAGAAACTGCCTAGTTTCTCCGAGATTTCATTTTTTGTGATTCTTTTCGTTTTTGAACTTCCCACATCATATACTGCCGGTTTATGGATATTTCTCATATATTAATTACCCCCACATCAGCAGATTTCCTTCTATTAGAATATCTAAAAAAACTACCTATAAACCGGCAGTATATGATGTGGAAAATTCAAAAACGAAAAGAGTCACAAAAAACGAAATCTCGGAGAAACTAGGCAGTTTCTCTGAAAATTGAAATAGTCTGAATTTTGGTATCTCCATCCACAGTTATGCTTTTGAACATGGTTTATGAAATTCATTCATAAGAATGAAAACTTAGAACACGCCTCTGTTACGAGGCAAAAAATGAGCCCTATCGATTGTGACGGAGTGGAGATATTCGATTTTCTTTTTGATCAGTGATTTTCCAAACACCCTGTAGAATACTAAACCTTTACCCTTACTATGATTTTATAAACCCTTAAAGGGTTTATTATCTTGAAGATTAAAGAGAATAATGTATGACTTTGCCCACAAGTGTTTATTATCTTGAAATTTAAGGCCAAAGATTTATTGTTTTGAAGATTACTGTCAGTGATTTATGATTTTGTCTACAAGATTTTATTATCTTGAAGATTGAAGAGAAGAATGTATGACTTTGTCTACAAGTGTTTATTACCTTGAAATTTAAGATGAAGGGTTTATGATTTCACATTAAACTCAGCTTGTTCAATCGGTTGAATTCAAAATAGTCACTGTTTGGTTTCATTGTCTTGATTCGCATAAGTATTCTTGATAGTTAAGCAAGAAATGATAATTGGTGACTATTTAATTCTTCCAATAAAGAAGATTGTTTTTTAATCTTTGATTTAAAATAATAACTCCTAATCATTCATCCATTTCAATGGATAAAATTGTTTGTCTTATATACACCCTCAATTCCGTAGCACAAGCTATAAACCTCAAACGTTTTCGTTATGTAGTACTAGGT
>CAJNOP010000189.1:123800-160693 GCA_905250075.1 Rotaria sp. Silwood1
GAAATATTCTCTATTCGATAATGACGTTTTTAAATATCATCATTTAATTATTTTTTGATCATCTTTTTCAAAAAATTAGTACAATAGACACCAAAATCACCAATTTGTAAACAACTGAGAGCAACGAAAAAAAAACTTACCAGTTCAAACAATTCGATGAATCAATGACAAGCATTCAATAAAGTGACGACAGGCTTTAGTGCTGTAATTTTTTTTAAACGAAGAACGAAAAAAAAGGGAAAAAATGCAAAAGCGAGAGGTGACGTGAAGCACATGAGAAATATACCTCCCACGCAATTATGTAGTGTTGTTAGTCATTTAATGAGTAACTGTCGAACATATCGGAACACAAATCAATCAGTCTTTTCTGCACACACGCGTAGGCAGTTTGACAAAAAACATTTTTTTCACATTTGTAAGAGAACATAGACAATCATTTTTTTAATTTCACATCTATTCTAACAGGTCTGTACAAACCTTGAATAGAATGTAACACTGGTAGTGAACTTCAATTTGAAGAAAATTATTTTTACATACGAAAGTAAAGTGTGATGGGCAACTTAACTTTTTTTTTGTTCACTCATCTATAACTAATTTGACTTTGACCAAGAAACTGAAGGCTAGAAAAAACTAATTAGTCTTTCTTAATTATTTTCAATTTAAATAATGAAACAAAGCGAAATCGATCATATTGCAGTGTCATAAACAGTGACAATGTTCGAAGGATTCTGTACAGAAGTCTGTTATTGATTAAAAAAATAAAATGAGCGAAAAACTCAATGAAAGTTCATTTCGGTAGCAAAAATGAATAATTAAAGATTGTGTACAATAGTTTGACGGGAAACGTATCAAGTCAATAACGAAGCATGATTGTATTATATCAAACAAGAAATAAATCAAAAGCGCACTTTCTAATTTTCTGCAGATTAATGGCATAATTTATTCACTTCAATTCCATATTGATCCAACACTACCTTAGACTATTATGATGCAAATTACTGATGCTTTTTACTCATCGTATATTCTGTTGATTCACTGCAAGAATCGATGTCCGTATCACGTGTTGCGCAAGACGTGGATTTGAGTTTGGGTATAAGGCTGAATATGAATCGTCTATTCGTCCATCCACACTCACATCCTACATACGAAATATTAATATGTTAAATTAAATGATATACTCAATGAAATCCTTTTGATTATTTTTTAAAAATGAGTTAATATTGCGATACTATACTCTTTATGGGATGTTAATAAACGATGAAGTAAACTAGTAAATGATGTCATTTTTAGAAGTTATTTCAAAATAGTGAAGCATTACTTGAATGGTACTATTTATCTACTATTTGATTCAATGCTTGATAGATTTTGTTTACAAATTTTACTTACAATTCATCATAAAATGACATGGTTTAATGTTCAATTTTTCGTTCTTGAACTGTATTGTTCTACCTAAGAATTATCCTAAATTATGTAGCCTTGATTTACATGAGATTGAAATAGAACAAGTTAAACGTCTCTTCAATAGAAAGATATTTCATTTTAATTATCATAAATTCTTCTACAAATAAGAAGCATTAAAAAAAGAATCAGAATAATGCGTTTTGTTATATTAATGTATGTTTAACTTGAAAAGTTGAATTTCAAGTTTCAAGTTTCAACTATCAACTTTCATGTCTGACCCTCCTGGAAGTATAGAAGAAAAATAAATTTACATGTTACAAAAAAAAAATAATTAAAGAATCCGACACTACAATTTGATGCATACAAAAATGATCAGTTTCTTTCTTGAGACTTTT
Source organism: Rotaria sp. Silwood1 (assembly GCA_905250075.1). Classification (NCBI taxonomy): domain Eukaryota; kingdom Metazoa; phylum Rotifera; class Eurotatoria; order Philodinida; family Philodinidae; genus Rotaria; species Rotaria sp. Silwood1. The sequence goes on from CAJNOP010000189.1 coordinate 125,597, forward strand.
ATGGTATTGTACAATTCTAAATAAAACTCTTTTTAACTCGTATATTTTAAACGCAAATTTCATCATTTGTTATCGATATTAATTAGTAAAAATGAAAATCAAACTTTAATAAATAATGTAAATGCATTTACGTTTACACATATCTTTACTATATTTATTAAATTTCAATATGTAAATTTTGTTTCATTATAAATTTCGTTATCATAAGCAGAGTGAATTCAGAGACTTTTTTGCATTTCTAAATTTTTAGCATTATATCTTTATCATTTTAAATCATAGAAAAACTTTTTTTCGTAAACAATACAGTACAAACATTTTTCTTGAACTTTTCGTTTTCAGATGCTGAAAATTTTGTCAGAAGTAGACTCTACGCCTATTTTTCGAGAGCTCTGAAGCGTTATCGATTCATTCCAATTGGGCGTGAATGAAGTATCGTTAATCGGCTAGTGAAGCGCATGCATATACTTCTTTTTTTCCTCAGGCCTTCCAGGAAAAGATTTCGTGCTCAGATTTACCTAAGACCTAGTTTGATAAAACTAGTATACGATTTTACTATGAGAGACAATATATTCAAAGGAGAACTGTATGTTTGAAAAATAATTAAATAATTTCTTGCATTGATTTTTTTTTTTGTCAGAGATAATAGAAGGTCACTGTTATATTGATTGATATCTATATTAATTGAAAGAATACAATATTCTAACATATAATTTTACCAATTTATTATTTGATGAACATTCTTTTGAAAATGTTTTTTTTTTCTTTGTATTGCTCAATCATTTCCATTCACAAAAGAAAATTTACCTGTAGTCAATGAAAAACGATAATAGAATAAACGATGTAGAAAATCAAAAGTTGTTAATCAATATTATATCCTCATCTTACTGAATTTGATTTCAATGAAATTCATGATGGTTATGTCGAACAGTTTCTTGTTGATACTAAAAACGTGTTTACTATATAATTGATGTCTTTATATCTGTTGAAAACAGTAATACAACCTGTGATGGAGTATAGATTAATTATTCAAAAATAAATTATTTGTATATTAATGAGATTTGTCGACTTTCAAAACATTTCAAACTCTATTTTCTTCATAAAGACATAGTTATATTTGGATTATTAGACAACCAACTTTTTCTATTTGTTTTTATAATCGAGAACAATACATTCAATTTATTGTTAACGTAAGAAATCTTTGATAACTTATCTTAAGATAGATGAGGATGACAGAGTATAGTTAAATTAATCCTTCCATCATTCATTCTCTTTCATACTTTTTCAGTTGTTGACGAAAAAACTTAAATTGTAATTGAAAAATAGATGTTGAACTCAAGTTCAAATTAGAGAATTAATATATATATAAAGATTGACATTAATACTATTATTTAATAATCCACTTGCACAACTATGATGTTCTTCTTTTGATAGTAACACGTATCACACAAGAGAAATAAGAGCAAAAAAGAAAAACAGTGTGACATAGATAGTTGAAATAATAATCAGATCATCATATTAACAATTATGCGAACAATTAAAATAGAAAGATTTTAGGTTTTTTTTTGCTGATACCATTTATCAAAAGAAAAAAAAAAGTTTTTCAAATTAATAAGTATTGTGTAATATTGACAACTTCTGTTTCTACATCTTTAATTAATCATGTACTTTATGTTCAGTGGAATAAAAAAAAAGAAAACGACTGTTTTCACCAGTCATCAATTATAGTGCTAAGAAAGTTGCAGTCACTTACGGTATGTCAAATTTAGCTATTGTGTTACTATTGAATGCTCTTAATGCGAGAAAAAAAATTCCTGCATTGATCTTTTTTTTACTTTTATGATGTAGAAATCGATGATTTATTTTGCTTACAAATAATTATTATTTGAAATTTTACATCTTTATAATTCAAGAATAACGTCATTATTATATTGTGATTTTTATTTTGTCTTTTATATACACATGTTAACGAATCTTCTTTTTTTCATTCATAAAGAATTTGTATGATAGCAGAATAACAATAGTGATTTCAAGTGAATGAGTAACTATCATTGCTCAATAATCTATTATTTCAAGTCGACTAAGTTAGAACTATTTACTTGAAATATTCAATTGATATTTCTGTTTTATTAAACCATCATTGCCCTAAAATAAAATCCTTGAATTAAATGGAATATTTCATTCGATTATTTTTTTTTTAGTTGACATAAGCTATTTATATTTTATCAAAAACGAAAGTTCATGCATCCTTTTTCTTGTTATATTGATTTTATTTTTATCAGCCCTCCCTTCATTTCCTGATCCTATTGTTTCATATATGATGACCAATTGACATGCGTGACTTTAACATAGAAATGCACATCTGTGTAAAGAACGATTGGATTACCACTATTCAAATCTCAGATTTCATATTTAAATAGGTAACAGATCAATAATATCACTAAACTTATACATATATATATTCTCTTATCTTGGAAAAAAGGCAACAAAAAAAAAAAAGTCAATCAAAATTTTGTCATCATCTAAAACTGAATTAATGTGACAGTATGCACACATCATTGCATCATACAAACAGAAGAAAAAAAAGAGATTCTTGAGTATCACTGTCAATCACAATTATAGAAGCAAAAAAGAAAAAAAAAAGGATCTACTTAACAAACCCATTCATTATACAATGTTAAAAAAAAATGCAAATGTAATGAACAAAGTCTGTTGATCGATAAAGACATTCTTTTTTTTCTTATCACCTTTTATTGTTTAATTAAGATGAAAAGTAAAATGATGATTTACGCTTAAATTGAGCCTTAATTCTTTACTTTAGACATATAAAAGAAAAGGCACCCCCTAAAGCGATAATTGTCTATAACAAGCACTAGTCTCGACAACTTCTTTTATTAATTGTTCATCTTGATTTTTCTATATGTATATATATATATATATATATATATACGTATATGTTGAAAAGTTGAAAACACATCATATTAAATGTTGATCTGACTTATTGTTGATGGATACTGTTCATTGATGGTTGAGAATATAAAGTATGTGGACGTGTTATATTCTATGAGTCATATGATGACCAAGAAGAAGTGCAAATAAGATGAGACTCATTGTACATTGTATATTAGATGATGAATGATTGTTTGATAACAAACGTTTCATGGCGCCTAAAAAATAGACAGACAGACATGACATATAAACAGGTGTAATTTCATCTTAATATACACACACACACAAAATACGTAATTGTACTAAACTTGATAACAAATTATGACCTTTTAAATAATAATATTTTTTCATTATTTATATTGTTAACATATTGCATTCTTTCATTAATTCAACTGGTCAATTCTACAATATATCTATTATGATAGAGCTAATGAATTGATGCGCAACAAAAGAATATACTTGATGATCAAGAGTGATTCTTTTTATAGTCAAAAATTTCCGTCATAGAACTTCAGAAGAAAAAAAAAAGACAGGATATGTCTGTCATGAAGGTCATCTTTGTTTGATTTATAAAACAAAATATTAGTAGGAAGTCTATTAACTTGAATAAAAAAAATAAAAAAAAAGTAACAATAAGAAAATTTTCATCAACAAACCTTTTTCTACGAAAATTCTTGCACTTCGTTTTTGTCTTTTATATGTACATGTCCATAAACCAGAATGATATGGTTGTATATGTCGAATAATTAATTGAGATTTAGAAATATTTTTTTCATGTTGATATTTTTCATAAATATCATAATCATAATGATAATAATCATATGTATAATTATAACTTGAAAAATGCCATGTTATTGATGATGTATTTATATTATAAATCATACAATCTAATTCAACATTTGAACCTGGTTCAACATATAAACGTGATGGTTGAATAAGCATTGGTATTTGTACATATAAATATATTTTAATTGATACACTTTGACGACGATTTGATATTTTACATTCATATATACCTTCATCTGATAATTGTAAATTATAAATTTCTAAATTCCAATATGAATTATCTGATGATATAGAATAATATGAAACTGAATAACGTTTATCAGATAAAAATACTTGTTCACCAACAGTTAATGGTAAAAATGTTGAAGTATTTCGATCATATTTAAGCCATGTTACATGATGATTACCTAAATTATTAACATTACATGTTAAAATAGCCAAATCAGATAGATTCAATGTTTGATTATATGTTTGAGTTAAAATTTGTGGAAAATCATTGGTATTAACAGCTGTTGTCAAACCATGAATGATTAATATTAATAGAAAAGCTAAAATATAGAAAATAAACATTCGATGAAAGAGATGATAATGTTGATCCGGCTCACGTTTACTGCATTGCATACAATAGCTAATGATGACAAGGGTCATTCGTACAAAACAAATATTCATGACATTTTTCATATATATATATACATATGTATATATATATATGAAGAAAAGAATTTTCTCTTCACAATGAATTAACCTTTTTTTTTCTAAGGAGAATAAAGAGCTTAATTAAGTTCTAACATAGGTGTGAGATCAGAATTAGAACAGTTGAAAGAATGTGAAAAATTAATATCATTTAGAAGGATAAAAGCAAAAAGAAAAAAAAAGATACTTACATGATATAGAAAATTGTCTTGTATTCATAATCAAATTAAATAATCATTATTCAATATGTAGCAATATTACCTTTTTACTAATCGTTACATGGCGTTTGTCCTAGAATAAATGATGAATGAATAAACGTATGGATATATAAAGAGAGAAAGAGGAAGAGAGCGAGAGAAAGAGAAAGAACAGGATTATAACAAACTGAGCAGCTTGCTTGTTCTCTCTTTCTCGCTTGCTCAAGAATAAATAAACGTTTGGCTAATGGCATTACTCACTAAAAAAAAAAAAGATTATTCACTTTAAACTAAGCAGGTGCCGGTCTTTTATCATTTTTCGATCATTGTTGTTAAAATCAATAGAACTATTAAATACAAAAAAAAAGAAGAAATTTTTGTCACTTCTTCATAAATTTTTTTTTTTTCTATAGAAAGATGATTATCAAAGTAAAAAGGAAATCATTCTTTAGCTTGCATTTATTATTATAGATGATTGAGCAATCAGTATTCGTCGTTTTCCTCTTCTTTTATATATATATTCTGAATATGATGATTGACCTTTCAATTGCGTATACACGCTTACTTAGTTAAAGACCTTGTCTTGTGCATAAATTTTTATCAGTCATTTCAATCTCAACATAAATCAAATAACTTCGTTGCTGTTTTTTTCTTTTTTTTTTGACAATCATCACATTTGGTATCGATCTTTTTGTTATTCTTTTTTTATGTTCAATCTGGAATGCATTGATCATCATCATCATCATCATCATTGTCGACTAGGGGATGATGTTTTAACTTGAACAAGCTGTAGACGATGTGCCATCGAGCACAGTTTGAACATAATGCGATAAGTGAAACATCGACCGTACATGCCCTATCGGCACAATATGCGATGATGGCGGCGGCGAGATGATATACATAAACCAAACATATATATACAACAGGCAATTTGTTGTTGTTCAGAACAAATATTACATACATGTTGCATCAGGTTGTCTGTCTGACATAAATTTATATTAGTTTAACCGACTGGTTGGCGGAAGATTTCAATAGACAAAAGAAAAAGAATACAAGAGACAAATATTTATTTGATATTATTCATTTTGTTTTTCAATAGAATAGTTTTTTTTTTGAATTATTTGTTACGAAATAAACGCTATGGGAATATAACAATGAATTTTATTAGAACATTTAAAAAGAAATTATATCGAAAAGCAAGAAAAGATTTTTTTTTTTTCTAATCCAATAATAGAAAATATCGTTGAATTTCAAAATGTTTGTAGAAAATTTTTCTTGATTTAGCCCCTGGGTCAGCAGAAATACGAGTTATTTTTGCTACCGCAGCCGGTGATTTGGTATGTGGCGAGGATGCAGAAATTTTTTGTAGATGCTTTACAGAAAAATACTTTTTTTCCGATTATGATGAAGAAAAATTAAATGCTCAATGTAAACTATATTGGCAAGCTCTTGAAAGATTTGCATTTAACCCTGGTAGTATGATGAGAAATATTGGAAAAGCACAAGCTATACATTTGGATAAGTGTCATAATAAAAAAGTTGCTGAAGAAGAGTTGAAAAAGATTGTACCGGCTTATAAAATTGCTAAAAATTAGCATGAAGTATTGGAAGGTGCATGTAGAACACTAAATCTACCTAATGATTCTGCTATTGATAATTTAGGAGTGTGCAAACATACGGTTAAAAACAACAGTGAAAAACAATGAGCATGTGACATTGCTTATCGTCCTACTGTTTATAATGGCAACAAATAGAAATGAATAAGAAATTGACTTGTTAGTGATTAAAATCTTAAGCTGCGCCAACCGATTTCATTACCAATACAACAAAAAGAAACAATATAATAACCATCTTTGTTCAATGAAATTATATTTTTTTTTTATAAAATCCTGTCTTTAGACAGATTTTAATAAGTCATTTCTAATAATCTTTTTTTTTTTCATTTATTCATAGATGTACTTTGTGAATTATTATGAAACGTAATTTGTTGTTGTCAAACATTACTGACCATTATCTTTCACTTTATCTCATTTATGTTTGGATTTGTTAGAGCACGATGAGTGTGGTAGTAGATGATGAGAGATACTACAGTCACACTAATAACTTAAAACGATTGATATCGAATAGAAGTGATGGATTTGGTGGTAGAAATCAAGCAGAAATAATTGAATAAGAGCTGTAAGTAGAGAATGTGATATAAAAGAAGCATCTTAGTAGCAAACCATGTACAGTATAGAGCATCCGATAAGGCAATTAGATATACCGAAGTGTGTTACAAAGCTCAGTGGACCTTAACCATACAGAAGGAACATATATGATTCATATAAGTGGATGTAATACATTACCAAAGACATTTTGTGTACAACGGCCTACAGTTAATATGCTGTTACTGATCAATAGGCATGCAAGAGTGAAAATAGGGCGTTGGTGGATGGAGCAAAGAGAAAAAGTTGATTTTAGACCATTGGAATGGCCTCGAGTCACTTGAAATCATAGAAAGCTGATTTCCTGAGATGAAACCGATTTTCTAATTTGAGAGTATGAGTGTGGGTGTGACTTTTAGTGAACGAATAAACATTCACACCTACATCCTGTTTTTCTTCGTATGATTTCAGGAACGAAATCTATCTGTGGTGTGCTGTCTGTGTTCATCTGCACAAATTTCATACAATTCATTTAATCATTGCATTTAGTCTTGTAGTGCTCACAAGACCAGAGAAAGCTGTTTAATAAGATGATATAGTATTAAATATCCAAGCATAATTATTTTTCTGCAACAAAGCACTAGAAAGCTATATCAAAAAGTGGAGTTGTAGAATTTTTTTTCTTTCTTTTCACATATATTGTTCATGCTGTTGGTCCAGGCGTAGTATTGGAAATTTCAGGTAAAAGCGTCGTTTGAGAACATACGTTAGACATAACCGACGTTGAGGGCACTGCCGAAACTAAATTAACTGTCACATCACAAGCTTTCTTAATAAAAGGAAGAGATGACTCACGATTTTCATTAGTGTGACCAGGTGTCGATGTAGATGATACTGGCTCTGTCTCCATACTTTCTACTTGTGTAGGATTTATTTGAATTCTGACATCTTCTAAACCAATCGGTGGCGGTTCGGGAGCTAATGATGACACAGTTGACTCTTTAGATTGAGAAGAGCTACTTTCAGTAGTGCGACCTACTTCCACTGGTATTGTGGCCGTTCTTTTCGTTATGTCTCCTTCCATTTCAATAGTTGTGACACTGTTCTTTGATAAACAAACTAGTGGTTCGTTTACAGTTGATGATAACCCTGTTGACTCTTTAGGTTGAGGAGAGTCATTTTCGGCAGTGTGACTAGGTTCCGATGTAAATGAAATCATTTTTGTTTTCGTATCTTCGTCCTTTGTAGAAGTCGTTTCAATCTTACTTTCTTCTAAGTTGCTCATTTCGTTTTCCGGAGTTGGTAGTATCACAGCTGACTCTTGCGGTAGAGAAGAGATACTGGCCTGCTTTTCTTCTGGACTAGTTGACTGATCAGGTTCCAACTCAGGAAGATTGTCATCAGGCTTAGATTCCGAATCCGAAATCGTAGGATCCTTGTTTAGAGTAGAAAGTTTTGTCAGATTCCACTGATCTGCTTCATTCGGATTCCACTTCTCTGCTTCGAAGGCGAGCCACTTGCTCAAACTTGTCAGGTAATCTTTGGCGTACACAAAGTCTAACCATTTCGGTGATAGATTGTCGTAGCCATAGTAGGCACCAGCTAATTGCCCGTAAATGGCGGCTGTCGTGTCAGTATCGTCACCAAGATTAACAGCAGCAAGAGCACCTTTTTCAAATGAGTTCTCATCGCTCCAGAACGCCCATAAAGCAGCTTCCAGAGCATTAACTATGTATCCTTTTCCTCGAATACCGTCATTATATCCGCCTTTTCGTTTGTATGAACCCTTGGCAATCTTCATGACGTCTGGAACGAGTGATTTACCGTTGAACCAATTTTTATGCTTGACGTAAAATTCATTGTCTAACAGGTCTTGTTTGCTTGTACCGTGCATAGCTGCTACTATAAGAGCACCATAGTAACGACAACAATCATACGCCTTCTTATCACCATGAGTAATCTGTCCACTAATACCAGAATATTCGACAGCGTGTTTTGGATGCTTGTAGAAGAAAAGAGGCAAAGGTGCTAGACGCATCAGAGCTCCGTTACCTGCTACACCATCGTCACTGCAGAATACATCGAATTTTTCAATTAGACTAGAATCTGAAAGATGGTCTAGTTGCTTAAAAGGAACGCCGTGAACTTGAGCGAATTTTTTTTGACGATATTCGAATTCACATACAGAATGTCTGGTGGCCATACCAATATCAAAACAATGTCCTGTAGAAGACATATAGCCATGTCTGAACCACCATTTGTAGCGAACTAGCTGATCGTAGGGGTTAAACCCGTGGCAAGCCACCAATGAATTAGCCAGACAAAGAGCCATCGAAGTGTCATCAGTAAACTAAAATAGTTCATTGCATTAGAATTTTATTCTCGAATGATAGACTTTTAGTGGATGCTGGTTTTCGTGAGAAAATGAAGTCAAGAAAGTAAAAAATCAGCTATCCTTTATAGATTTACTTTTTGAAACTCATGTTTCTCAATCGTTCCGATAACCAACAAGAATAAAGGTTTGGTGTATGTAACACTAAAAATTCGGATAATGACGAACAGTTTATATTGTTGGCCAAAACCGGTAAAAAAAGTGAAGTAGAAAATACAATGTGCGAGAAAAGGATCATCAAAATCCATTTCCCGTATAATTCGATGTTACCGAACAACATCTCTTTGCGTAATCAACAACTTTGAACTATAAAAAAATTTCGGATGATTTCTCATTATTATCTCTCATATCACTGAATTCGAGAAATATTCCATGAACGAAAAGAATTTTGTAAAAAACAAACCATTAAAAAACATACATCTTAGCCTTTATTTATATCTTTATCGCAGTTATTTATGATGTTATTTAGCATGTATTGCTGATGTGAAAACTTCTTGAGACTCGAAAATATTCATTTTTGATTTTTTTTCGACTTAATCGTTTATTTAATTGGATCATGTGTCTTCTAAAGAGTGCAACTATTTTGAGAAGTGAAAAATGAGTCTTTACACATAATGTAATTAATAAGAAAAAAGAACGAAAATAGTGATAAAGTGTAAAAAACGAATCTTGTTCTTCATTTTCTTGGAAATGAACTTTGAATAGAGACTTGCGAGTTTGTTATTTTCTTTTTCTCTTATCTTATTTCATAACTTTTCGTCGAGATATCTCTGCTAAAAAATTTTCCCTAACTGTCGATACAGTTTGGCGTATAGAGGATAGAAAATAGGTTTGACCGAAAAAAATTTATGACTTCTATCTAAAATACTTGAAATTCAGGTCGTTTTATAGAAACGTCTGAGAGAAAGAAGAATCATCCAGGTTATTACAATGTTTAAAGCTCATATTCGGTCTAGAGATAGGAGGCCATAAGATCGGCACAGCCTTCAAAGAATTTTTTTTTCAATGTATTATAATCAAGATATAAGATTTTTAAGGAGCACGAGTGTAATATAAGTTTGGTCAAAATGCTTTTATGACAGTAAATATGTAGAATTCGCTCTCCTTAAAACCCTTATATCTTGGTCATAATACATTGGAAAAAGAATTCTTTGAAGGCTGTGCTAGCCTAATGGTCTCCTATCTCTGGACCAAATATGAACTTTAAACATTGTAATAACCTGGGTCATCTTTCTTCTCTTCAGATATTCCTAGAAAACGACTTGAAATTCTGGTACTTCAAGTAGAACTCAAAAAAAAATTCCGCGCAAACCTAATTTCTCTCAGTTGCAACGACAAACCAGCACGAAAAATTCAATAAAAAAAAATTCTACCCAAAAAAGTGGTTGGATACTCATGAATTTACCCATGAGTATTTATCCTTGATTTTAACTATTGCCTATGTAATGATCGAAGATTTATTGGAAATGATCGTCTCCGGTTTAGAGGAATGCGTTCAATTTTAATTGAGTAACAGATTTACAAGAATTTCAGTTGACTGAAAGCAAATATCCATTTTCAAAAATAAGACAAGTAGCTAACTTCAAGCTCTGCATCACGAGCAGCTTCCAGTCGCGGATTTTTATTGTAATTTAAAGAAGACTTGAGACTTCAAACTATATTCGATTGAGTCAGTAAGAGAAAAGATGGGGGTACAAATTAGCATCCCGCCCGCTTACTCTTAGGACGTAACAGATGTTATTGATATACGAGCAAAGATGGTATATCAATAATGTCCCATTAGAATATATAAACTACAATCTCATTGTATTACTGGAAGATTAAGCAAAAGGATAATGGAGGAATATGTTTCAAAACAGATCGAATAAACAATGTCCTTGTGATTAGTAAAAACAAGCACATCCTGCTTCACCTTTTAATACCACCAGGATTGTGCTAGTAGCCTTTTTATAGAGTCTTCAAGTCATCGAAGCTCACATAACATGAAAATGAATTTCGAAGTATGCCGAATACGTAGTAAAATTGATAAATCTTTCTGTTGTTCTCTCCAAAATAAACTTAAGAAGTATTGTTTTCAAATTTTTATTTTCCCGTATGTTTCTAACATTCTTCAGGCTGTATTTTCGTGTGGCTTGAGCTTTGATACTAAGACCAAACTATAAAAAAAATCGGGCAAAAAAGACTTTTCTCTAAATCATCTATGACAAGCCTATTCTAACCACGGCTGCTAGGTTTACTTTACTTTTTTGTAAAATAATTAAGGTAAATAAGTAACTATAATAGATACTATTTATTAGTAACTACATAGTAATATTAAATTAAAATACTATCCATATTTTCAACCTGAGGAATCGGATATAATTATAGGCCTTAGGATGGTATTATCTAAGAGTGAAAGTCATGTTAATATTTGCTTGCAGTGAAGAGTTGTTCGCCAATTAGTTGTCGCATCATTTTATGAAAATGATATTCAGCACTAAGCACTAGTCATTCTCCCTATCTTAACATCTAGGCGATAAATTCATTTTTTTAGAATTAAAATGACAACCAGTGCAAATCATTCCTGGCCGGTAAACAAGTTCAACAATAGAGAAAATGATTTACCTGTCCTTTTTCTAGGCCCCAAGTTCCGCCGCCTACAAGGTCAGTCACTGGAACTGCCTCTAGATAAGATCGCGGCCGAAATTCTACATGAGCACCGAGAGCATCGCCCAAAGCCATGCCAAACATTGACCCCATGATGCGATCTAGTACTGTACCGATAGCACCTGTAGGATCTTTCATATCGTTCGCAAGTTCATTAGGCTTCTTGATTGATTCCGAATCTGAATGAAAATTGAGGTTGACCCAAGTTTGCTCTAAACACAGATATTGCTCGAGCATGAATTAATATTCAGAACATTCATATGGAAAAATTTCTTCAAAATAAAAGTTTTTAAATTTACCTGCTCGAAATTGACATCTGGGATCGATTGGAATTGATTGGTCCATCACTAAAATAAAGTGTCAAGATATCGTCAGAACAGATGCAACTATCCACGACAGGCGATTACCGTTGACGGTGTCGTCTTGCGTCTTTATTTCTAACACAGGTATCCTTTTCTGCATATCTGACAGGATCTTCCTGTCATTCAGTTCTTCCTTTCCTTCTATTTCATTAGCTTCTATATCCTGAAATACACCCTGTTCTGGAACATCTACCGAAGTCTGCGTGCTTTTAGGTTCTTCGACTGCTTGTATTTGATTAACGTTGGTATTCTGATCCATAGTCGATGGTTTCGAAGCATCTAGTAAATTCTGTGTGTCACTCGGTTTTTCGTTTTGATCGGATTGATCATTTCCTATTTGCATCGGTTCATGGTCACATGCATTAGAAACAGAAGTAGATTCTGCATTAGCTGAATTTTGACGCGATTGTATTACCGCCATTGACTCCTTCTCATTGCTGTTATTGTTTGTCGCAGCTTGGTCAGTTAGAGTAGGCGAAACAGTTGAGTCTGTTGGCATTTCCTTGTGAGAAAATGAATCATTTTTCTGGATTTGTTCCATGTTCTCTGTCGACATTGCCGTTGTAACAGACATTGGAGTCTCGGTTGGATGCGACATAGTTCCTTGTGTACAATTAGTTGGTCTATAGCAAAAAAAAAAAACAAAAAAAAAATGAAGTTACTCGTCGACTTGGCCGTTTTTCGGCGACTTGCAACATGAAATGCCTTTAATGAGTTGAAGAAAAGAGAATAGAGTTTTTTATTTTGTGCGTCCTTTTCTTGCTTCTTTTTGCTACAAGCGTGGCGACGAGGTAGACGACGCAATAAAACATTATTATTTTTTATTCTCTATTCTTCACAAGCAAGCCTAGTCTTTTTTACCGAGCAATATTTACCTTTCTTCTTTTCACTCCTGTTACCCGTCGACATACAAAAGAATCGAACCCGTTAATGGAAGATCGAAGTAAAAGGAAAAAAAAGTAAAATACATAATAGATCATCTAGTAGATGCCCACTGACAAAATACTTTGATTACAATCATTTTGTGAAAGAAGGAATACTTCAAAGGGAAGCCAAAGAACACTGTTCGATTGTTTTTCGACGATTTGCAAAGACGGACAGCTATTTAAGATGAGATATCGACAAGTTTTTTCAACATTGCATTCCAACAAAAGAAGTCGCTACTACGACTTTTCAGGATTTAATAACCATGTTGCTATTTCAGAGCACATACACTACAGGTATACATTTTTGTAGTGAGGAGTTGTGTGAGATTCATCTCAAAATTTATAGAGATTTATAGAAAAAAAATCATAGTAAGTCTTAAGAGCTGCTAAATGATCTTGTATTTCAATAATCAAATTTTCAAGTCGAGAAATTAAAAACATTGATGAGTGCTTCGAACAGATTTCCATCATAACAATATTTGTCGATAGGCCAGCACTCGCCTGTGAAATTAAGCCACAGAGCCCCAACCAGGCCACTAGGCCTGCCTGCCTGTCACAGGCACAGGCCACGATTTTTAGGCCTGGCCTGTCACAGGCAGGCTAGGCCGACCCCTTCGACAGGCCAGGCAGGCCGCCTGGCCTGTCTAATTTTTCTTCGATATAAAACTTTTACCGCATAATTGGGATTTATTGCTAGAAAAAAATTCAGTTGAGTCAGTTTTCAAGAATGATATTTGAATATAAAGAATTTGACCAATACTTGAGAATAAATATTGACGATATATATAAATGATCAAATCTATTACTAATACGAAAAGGTTATTACCATAATGAAGAGGTTCAATAAGTAATGGAACCTCTACCCCTCGAAAAATTTGTTTTTTTCTACCCAAAATTAATTGAGAAGGGTTTCGAAAGTGATCTCTGGTAGAATTAGGTCTGTTACTCCTCTTTGAGCTACACTCAGGTCGTTTGAAACAATCAATTAGTGTATTATATCCCATTGTCGATGATAATTAGATGTATTTAGCCATCAATATGATAGTCGGCTATATTGATTTTCATATAGTTTGATAGAAATATTTAAGTGTTCTGAAATGCTAGTAACACGTTAAAAGAAAGGAACTAACCATTAAAAAACGTCCAAGAAAAACTTTTCAGCGGACTTTATTTTAAGTACATTTCTTGACTGATATTTCGCTAGTTTTGATTAGAGGAAGTAAAGTCTGGATAAAAACTAAAATCATCTATATAGACCGGCATTTAGTACTAAGTTGACTTATGTGAATTTGGAATCTGTTTATGAACTTTTTTCGTAGAAAATCACTCTAGTCCTGCTCAGAATCAAGTCGAAAAATGAGTATCGACAAAAAAGTGTATCAGTAGTTTAAGCAGACGCCATGTTGTGCTATAGTGTTATTGTGCAGCTGTAGAAATTTTTTCTCGTGCTGAAACAACTTTTCGATGTGATTCTCTTTTTAACTTAACCCTGGGGATCTGTGATGATCTATTCCACGAAAAAAATCAATGAAAATATTGAAAAGTCACAAAAGTCGTCTCAGCGTTAAATACTAATTCATAACATGACCTTAGCTTTGATCCAAATTATACTTCTTCTGATTATAATCTACGAATATATCAATTAAAGACATTCACAATTATGTCTGGGGACAAGTTTTCATTGGACATTTTTCAGTAGTCAGTTTGCTTTTTTTCGATATGTTGTTGGCATTTCAGAGTTCTTAAAAGCTTTTATCAAACTACACGAAAATTAGGCGAATTGACTATCATAATGATGGTTAAATCGACCTGATTATCATCAATAGTCGGATATAATATACTTATTCATTATTTTAAGTGATCCAAGACAATGTAAATAATCGCCATAGAGCCAATTTCACCGCCCATCACTTTCGAAACACTTGTGAAATGGTTTTACGTAGAAAAAAACAAATATTTCGAGCGAATCAGTTTTATTATTGGATGATTCGTCTTTTCTATTTGTCACTATTTGCTCCAGAAAATGTTTGAGTCTCAGCTAGTTCAGCTGAAGCTGAACGTTTTCTTTGTATTAAATTTGGTAGCTACTGCACGTAGTCCTTCTCTCGATTGTGGTACTATGAATGACATTTTTGTCTGCCAGATCCATCCAAAATATTCTCGAACAAGAACAAGATTGTTTTCCTGCATATTGGTATCGTTTTATTTCTTTAGTTTTCTAGATACCAATGCTTTTCAATTCATATTAAACGTAGAGAAAAAATCCATACTGTCAACACCTTTATAATGTGCGCACCTCCCTATAGTGAACAGTTTTAGTTGGTTTTGAGTAGTTTCTGCTCGAAATCGGTGACTTCCTAATGAAAGCCTCCTTATAATGATATATAAATGTTTGTTTTCTGACTTTGACCTACTACAAAAAAAAGTGCCTGACGATAGCGATTTTCGTTCGACTTCTGTTCTCATATACTCTGATGTATATATCAGAAGGGAACATCTCTGTATAATGAACACTGAAATACACCCATATTCAAAAGGTTCCCGGACTGTTTTTATTTCATAAAAATGAAATGAACTACACTCATGAGTTTATATTTTGGGTGTGAGGTGTGGGTGTAGGTGTAAGTCTAAAAGAATACCAGACTTACACCTACACTCACACCTACACCCACACCTCACACCCAAAATATAAACTCATGAGTGTAGTTCATTTCATTTTTATGAAATAAAAACAGTCCGGGAACTTTTTGAACATGGGTGTATTTTATTGAATGTTCACATCAGGAAACTTTTATTTGTATCATCTAAATTGATTCTATTGACTTGTTGAACTTTCTACGATGATTAATGCTAAATTATATCTTATTATTACTATGATATTTGATTTAAAAAAAGTAGACAGGCCTTGCCAGGCAGGCCAGGCCGAAGAAAAAAGATGACAGGCACAGGCAGGCCGGGATGGATGTAGGCCTGTCATAGGCAGGCCAGGCCTACAAAAAGTGAGCCTGGTTGGACCTCTGTTAAGCCATTAAAACATTCTCGGTACTAGATTACTCTATGATGGAACTGGAAAAGAGTTATACCGATAATAGATTTCCTGTACGCAAGACATAACGAAGTCAGATAGATGCTCAAGATATCAATGTTTCACAGAACGGATGTGTTGGTCGATAGGGAGTCTTCTTTTTACCTACAATCATCTATTAATTCACCATTATCCTCTATATCCACACTCATATTCTAATTCATTGAATAGTAGTTCAGTTGAATTTTCTATTTCTCGTGTAGCTTGATCACAAAGATATTGATCAAATGAAATATCATAAATTTCTGATAGTTGGATAATAACCTCACAGTCTATTATAATGAAATATTTTTTTTCAATTTGAATGATTATTTTATAGTTTGATAATGATAAAAAATAGATGATGTTATTATTGTAGTTATTGAAACGGCTCAAACAATATAAGTGTTGATCTAATCAGAGTTTTTTTGTTTATTATGAAGGTGTTTGTATTGTTAATGATATCATCGAACAACAATGATTGTTTATATCAAATGATTATAATTATTACGTGTCCAATAGATCGATATTAAAAGAAAAATACAGGTTATTCACGTATTTGATCATATATATGGAAATTTTTTATCGCTCAAGTAGTCATAGATGGTTCAATGAATATTATATTATTCATCGTTAGGAAAAATGATATTTAAAAGAACATCACAGAGAAATCGAAGGACTAAAGCACTCGATGAGGATGCGGGTAAATGTATAAATATTTTGTGAACTGCTTAGGTTTTTTCTCATTGATATGGAAATTAATATTTTTTTAAAAGAATTATCTTCTAATTCACTTGATTGAATATCATTTATTTAGAATTCATTAGAGAGATCCCATTGAAAAAGATTCTGTAATTTTCTTTTTTGTTTTATTTCATAGTTCTTCTTAAGAAACATTTCTAAATGTCTTTTTTTTTATTTATAGTATATTTATCGATGACTCCATATATGAACTAATGCGCGAAGATTAGGCATTACATTGACCATAGTACGTAAAGTTGTTCGTTATTTAACTTTGATAAGAAGTGTTTGACAATGAGTAAGAAGTAGCGAACAAGTTGATTTGGAAAAAAAAAGTATAGAAATTGGTAAAACGGTAGGGTAATGTATACATACGAATAAATTCATGGGAATCGTTTAAATTAAAATAATATTAAACAAATCATCGATGTTCTTCAAGCCAAAATCGACTTAGAAATGAATTCAATAAATTTTGATCATTGTTTTGATTTTCAAACACTAATACACACGAGCTAATATCATCATTAGTTGAAAGTCGAAGTGAAAAAATTCGATGTTTAATTGATTGAAGATGTAATTGAGAAAAAGATATCAAAATCTTGTTTTGATGTTGATCGAAAACCAAGACCATAGAGAGAGTAAGTAAGTTCAATTGAACGAGTATATTCAAATATATCGAGTAACAATTCATTTGACAATAATTCTAAACTCATTGCTGGTTCAATTTTTTGAATTTTAATGAAACTAATTCAAAACAACTCTAATTATTTCATAAAGATCAATAATAAAGATCATTTAATATGACTATTATTGCACCACTTTTATCTTAGAATGACTTATGCGTATGTCTGATGCAAGCATAGATAGATTGCTTAATTTTGATTACAACCAAAAGAAAAAAAAACGATGATAATATATTCCTATGAAAGTACAAATAAATTTCTAATATGGTTTTTAAGATAGACAAGATCGACAGAATTCTACTGAAACAATGGAAGTAAATTTAACATCTTAATAGAAAACCATTGTTCAATTGTTGATCTTTAAATTGGAAATAGGTCATATATTTGGTCAGAAGTGAATATGTGTTATTTAAAATTGATTTTTGAATATAGCTGACGGGTAGAAACATCATTAAGCTGAATGTCTAAATATTGAATGTATTACTATGTAAAGAACTGTAACGAGTTAGATGAAAGTAAGTATCTAATAACAAAAGCGAAAAAGATTCAATATTGACAAAAGATTATGTTAACTTAATATTCTCTTCAATAAGCTATGAAACATGTTCGAAGTACAGAATTCTTATTCTTTTATGAACAAAATCGAATCAATACTCTATATACATATCTTTTCAGTCATTGCCAGAGGAAAAATATTCTTGTTTATTTAATAATACGTCTATAGACTAAATGTCGACCTTAAAAAAAGACCGTACATTTATCTATATAATTTAAGGTAGCGCAAGATTCTATAGTGAAATTAATCGATTGTTGCTTGCTAGCATTTGTCAACATTCTAGAAACTAAGTGACACTTTTTAATTGATAATCAAAAATGGAATTAGACATTTAATTTATAATACAAAAAAAAAATCTCATATTCAATTGAATCATCAATTTCTCGTTCAAAATAATCGTAAGAATGATCGAATTGATTATTTGAAAACAACTCATGTGAGAACACAAGTACATAAATTTTATCTTTCAACTTGAAAAGTACAAATAATTGAAATGAAAGGTCGAGTTGCACATTATTTATGGAAAATCAATGTCTAAAGAAACATCTACGATTATAAACTTATCTAGATATTTTGTTATTCATATAAGAAGAAGAGATAAATGAATCAAAGAACCTCCCCATGTTATTAAAATCATGTCACTTTTGGTGATTGATTGTAATCCTTGAAAAAATCGACGATTTTCCAACAAATTTCAATAGTAAGTATTATGATATAAAAATAAATATATTTTGTTCGTTTATTTAGATCTTTTGATTGTCAAAGTGAAAATGAGTATTGTTTTATAACAATAGCTTCTTTTTTTCTTCTACGTTGACCACTGATCGATAATGAACTTTTTTATTTTTATTTTTACAGTTAGATCATGCACAAAACGAATAGATTGATTTTGTTTGAATCTATTTTCTGTTATTTACATCGTTTAATAGACCTCGATTTATTGTTCAAGAAAAGTGATTTTCATTTTTGTAAATATCCTTTGTAGGTGGTAAGAAAGAAGTTTTTTTTTTCTATTTTCAAATTCAGTACTGCGAACTTAGTATATAACCAGTATTAAATCGAATCTGATCCTAAAACTCTATTGATAGTAGCGATCGAAATAACTTCTATTTGTAAGTGATCAAACCAAAACTTCTATCTCATTTGATATATGTTGTACCATCAATTATAAAAGTATGCATCACTTTTTCTTTCTTTTCTTTGTTAAATATAATCATTTTTGCTAAATTTTGAACAGAATAGTTAAAGTTCAGCCTGTATTTTTCTATTTGTTTCATTGAAACGAAGCTTCGATGCAATAAGAGTATCGTAATTAGAATCAGCATAAAAAATTGCATTGACTAATTTTTCATTTCAAAATTTTCATTATCCTGCATTCTTTGATAATAATTCAATTATGGCTGCAGATGAAAACTGGAAAAAAACCCGAAGTCAACGGAGATGGTTAGCTGATGTAGTTTTCTAGGCTATTTCCGAATATGATAATTGTATTACATGAAAGCTTTGTTTTGATGAAGAAAACGGAGAAACACGGATAGAATCTTAGCTATTTATCGCATAATTAAGCAAAAATGATTTCTAGACAAAGAAAAGAAAAACGATGCATATTTTTATGACTAGTGGTTCAATGAATGAGATGAGGAAAAATATTTGGTTTTATCATTTACAAAATAACCTTGGTAGATCATTTACAAAAACAATATGTGAACATACGAATAGAATCTATTTCTCTCTCCACTATCAATGATAGATGACTTCGTCTAAGTTTTTGGTTTTTTCGACCAGAAAAAGATATTTACAAAAGTTTAAAATCATTTTTCACCGAACAGGGTGCGGGTGTACATGTATAGAACACCTACATCGACACCCGCACCCACAACCACACCAGACATGATGCAAATTTGAATCAGAGATTTCTAAACGATAAATCTATTAACACCAAATGCATAAACAATATCCGAACTAATAACAATCGTCATCTTCTATAATCAAACACTTTTGATTAAAAGAAATCTATCTTATCAAAAATAAATCAATAATCATGATCAATATGAAGTATCTCTATATATTTTCGAGATCGATTGTGAAAAGTTTGCTCAACAATTAAACTCTTTCTCACAGTTTTATAACAAATGTGATAAATTTCAAAGGCGAGCTAATTGCAATAAAGTTTGAGGAATATCTGACAAATGTAATTAAGTATTGGTGCAGTCTGAACTATCTTATATTCCAATATATCCAGCTTGTTTGGCAAGACATGATAAGCCAGATGAAGCGTGTAGATAGTTTTTCATTGTAGTATTTTGGAAAGAAACATTTCGAAAATTACTCATCAGTGTCCATACTATTTTTTCACACTGCAAGGTTTCTATCATAGGTCGACTATTTTAATGTCTCTATTTTGTTCAAGAATGGTTGTTTAATTGTTATTGATTGCTGTGTTCCCAACAATGTCTTAGTGTCACACTGGTTAGGTTATATTGATGCTTCAAATTGACAAAACACGTCATATCTGGTTTTCTTACAGATAATAAATATCTTTCACCATCGGTATCGATATGTACTATTATCTCTTAAAATCTTGTTCAACTTTAATGCAAAAAAGAAATTACATTTGTTTTTGTTTATTAATAATTGTTTTTAATAGCGAGAGATGCTAATTTCTATTGGTTATTATTGCCCTAATATTGACCACAAAACAGAATAATATAAAGTCATAAATATTGTTTATGAATGGACATCTTTCAATATTCTATTATTGAAGGAAAAATACAATCGATATTATTTTATAGAAAATAAATGATTCAAATGAATAAACATTTGTTATTCGTGAAATGTTGCTTTGTAATTGAAGTTAAAAAGATACAAAATGAAATTTTATGCGTTCAACAAAGAATATTTGATATAAAACTGTTGCCTTTAATATATAAGACATTGCTTGAATACAATAAAGAAAGGAATCTAATAATATAAAACAAAGAACAATATTAAACAAAATACAATTTAATCTTTTGGTTCTTCAGGATGAATTTTTTCGCCCGCTGCTATATTTGAACCTTGTAAAATTTTAATCTTTGTACCAATCATAGTCAATTCTTTTTTTTCTCCCAGACCAATTGTGGCTCGTTTACCAATAACAGCTTTTTCATCGATAATTGATCGTACAATTACTGCACCTTCTTCTACATGAACTTCATTAAGAAGAATTGAATCACGTATAGTTGCTCCTTCATGGACCACACAACCTGGTCCCAAAATTGATCGAATAATGGTTCCACCAATTATACAACCAGGTGAAATAAGACTATTTTCAAAATGAGCTGAATCAAGTATTTGTGTTGGTAAGCATTGCTTAAATAGTATAGTAGATTATCAATAAGAAATATATTCTAAAAAGATGATTTTCTTACTGCACTATGTGTAAAAATAGGCCATTTAGGATCATTTAAATGTAATTCTACGTTTGGTGAAAGTAAATCCATATTTGCTTGCCAGTAACTTTCTGGAATACCAACATCTCTCCAATAACTATTCAAACGAAATTCCCAAACATTTCCTTCTTGAACTAATTTTGGTAGTAAATCTTCACCATAATCTTTTAATTCTCTATTATTAGCTAATTGATTAAGTGTATTCATTAATTTAGGAAAATTATAAACAAATACTTCAGTTGTTACAAGATCAGATTTTGGTTGTTGTGGTTTATATTCAAAATTGGTAACACGACCTTCATCATTAACTTGAACAACTCCAAAACGTGAAAGTGAATCTCCTTCTGGTACTTTTGTTGTAACTATAGTTACATCAGCTTGATGTTCTTTATGAAAATCGATGACATCACGATAATCAAGTTTGTAAACATGATCAGCACTTAAAACTAATAGAAGATCAGGTGAAAATTCATTGAGCAAACGACGTTGTCGATAAATAGCATCTGCGTTCCCTTTTGAAAATCCACCGCGATTATCATCTTTCAAAAATAAAAACCAAATATAAATTTTTTCAAACAGAATTTTTAAGTATACGATATCATAAAGAGTAAATAGTATTGTTCATAATTACATACTAATTTTCATGTGATGCTCTAATAAACTCAAGCATCGATTTCAATATACTATTTTGCTTATGTTTAGAATTTTGTGAAATTACTGAAGTTCTGATTTACCATGACTGGATTTAGAATGTGAATTGAACAATCGATAATATATCATACTTATGCAGATACAGAATTTAACGATAACAAGTTATGAACTTAATATTAAAATATGTACTAGTCTTAGGAACAGAGATGGACAAATTATTTGAAAAATGTTTTATGAATATTCTTCGCTGAAATATGACGACTTATTTCATGTGATGGATGAGCTGAAATTTTTGAGAACAAATATTCTTTCATTTTTGAAACAATTAAGATGGCCAACAGTGTATCTATGAATCATTGGTTATAAGTTATGATTTTGTGCTCACTTCGAATCTAGCTTCAGATTTTTTTTAATAGACTCATATTTAAAAAGAGTTATGAGAGAATTTATGGAATGTCTAAAAATAGGATTTCACAGTGCAAAAAACGTACAGGATAGAAGTAAAACTAATGTTATATACATCAAAAGAAAACATAAACATTTTTTAATGAAATAATATCTTAATGATTAGTTTTCCGTATAATATTTGCCAACAATGAAAGTTTTCACAAGAGATACAGTAGCATGTTTGTAATTCCTTGACTTTCAGACTCACAAAAGACAGTCGGTAATTTCTGAACGATTACTACGAGAATTTTAGTCCTTGACGCATTTTGTAGAGCACGATCTCGCTCATCGTTTAGTGAAAAAAATCGCAACGGCAACACATGTGAAAGCAGACATCATTTGCTGAGAAGAACCTGTTGTCTCTTGGTACTGATCCAACAAAAATTCAAAACATGATAGTATCAAACGAAAGGAAACCAGACTTAAACAAAATCGGTATTTCCATGTCAGAAATAAGCAACTGGTACAAATAATTGTTGAAAAACATCACAGAAATCACTAAAAATGGAATACGGTTGCATCCTCTGTCTACAGATTTGTTAGTTACAATTTTCTTCGTTCAAACTTTATTTTCATATCTTCCAAAGGTTGACTCATAACTCCTAAAATATGAGGCTAATCAAAATTTCGAAACTAGATTCAAAAAGATTAGAAAATTTTAAATGTTTCCTAGATATGATAACATGGTGAATAATATCTAGTATCGTATCGCGTAGTCTTACGTAAAATAGAATCTCATACACAATTACTAATCTAAGTTATTATTTTTTGAAAATCCGATCATAATCGATTAATCCTTCGTTACTGTTCTGGGATCCGCTTGAACCCATCCGTAGAAAATCACAAAAGAACATTATTTTTGTTTTATTTAAGCTATACGTTTATGTACTATAGACCTCTAAATACTCTTTTAATACAATTTTACGCGTCTACTTTACGGAAAAAAAATCATCGATTCGACCGCTTTAGCTAAAAACGGTAAAAATAGGCTAATCTGCCCATATATTCAATTTTCTATAGATAGAAGGAAGAGATGTTTTTGCTTTAAAATGATTTTTCTTTTTATCCTTTCCTTTTGTTCCTCAATTTAAAAACTTTGAAACTGAAGTTTTTTTGTCACAATAATGGAGTTGATATTATCTTATTTTCTTTGATGAAGGTAGGATCTTTTCTAGTTCTTTTCTTTACATGTCTGGTAAGTTACCCTTTGTCAGTTTATCCTACATTTTTACAAACACTTGAATTAAAACGGTTTAATGAAGTTTTGACAAAAAAGAAACAAGGCATCAATTCACACTGTACAAAGCATATAATTCGTCACTATGAATAATGAACGTAAAAACGACTTACAGCGAATCTATTTGGAAAAAACAATTGCAAGACAACAGATAATAGCTTTAGTAAGACGAAAGATTTATGACTACTGGTAAGAATATTATACACCTACTAAAGACTAGATATTACAGAAGAAGAATGATCGGAAAGAAAAAATGTTTATATAATACTAGACGAAAAAGTTTAAAGTGGATCTACTTGAACACACAATAGTAACGAAAGGTAAAGTTAAAAATATGCCTTACCCTGATTTTTATTGCTATCTTGACTTTTACTTTGATCATCTTTATCATCATTTCTTTTGCTCTTATCATAGATTTCAAAAGGTGGTAACACTTGAAGACCTCCATAAGTTCTATCCATATCCCATGGACGTCCATTAGCTAAATACTCATTAAGTTTATGAACTTCATATTGTTCGACAAGCCAAACATGAGGTAAACGTGAGTGACAACAATTACTCAAAGGAAAATCAATTAAACGAAATACTCCACCAAAAGGAACAACTGGTTTAGCTCGTTGTTCAGTAAGAACATTGAGACGACCACCTGCACCACCAGCCAAAACCAATGCCAAAATTTTATCTCGTCTATATTTATTTGATCTATCAAAAATATATTTGAATTATTTTAGTAAAATTAAACTAATACTTACATATCATTTTTTGATTGACTATATCTCCGAGGTATCTGTATACTAGCAGTTTCTAAACTCGAACGAATTTTATCAACTATCCTAGATTGCATCTATAAAAGAATATTCCGAAAAATAAATTCATTTTGAAGACTGTTTCTTTTGTCTTTAATTATAAAATACATTTCTAACAATATTCAATTCATTCATCGAAAGCTTACAAAACATATTAGATTATACAATAGACGAATGCATGATTCAACATTGCAATGCCCAACCAATCAGTTGATGAAACAGATACCACACGATAATGAACAAGTCCTAAACATTTAAATAATCTTTATCTGAACAGCAATAAATTGTTCACATAATCTCTTATATTACAGTCAATCTTTAGCGATATTTCAACTAAAGGATGTATTCTTTTTTTTGCAATGTGAGTACCAATATCTTATGTATGTTTTACACAGGTATAAAATGTATGTCGACATATTATAATAAATGTTTTTTTGTAAATCATTCATCTGGATTTTTCTTCAGACTATATACATCGATTAGCGCAAAGCTGTATGCAAATGGGAAGTTTATATATATTATTTGGCAAAGGATCGAAGAGTTGAGTATTAAATAAGAAAAGTAATCTCATGCACATGAAAATTTTTTGATCAATACAAAAGCCAAGACAAGAAATGAACCATTCTTAAGTATTTACAAATCATTCGACCGTTAATATTAACATTCATATAAAATGACTCAATCTTTGCATAAAAATTAAATCGTGTTTGAAAAACAGAATGTACATTATCGAAAGCTAAACGATAGTAATTTGATTCAAAAATTAAAACTTATTTCATAGTTACGATTTTTCTATTAAACAAATTGAATGTCTTCTGATGTAAGTCACAATTTTCTTTTCTTTCATTACTGCATAAAACCTTAAAACTTCTTCTCATACCCTTGATTAACAAATTCAGCTTTTGAAAAAAAACGAGTTAAATAAGTTTCAATACTGAATTCAACAGGAAACAATATTAATGATTTTTATATATTATTATTATTATTAGAATGATAACTAAAGTTATTCAAAAAGTGTGTATAAAAAATGATCACGCACGTTATTTATCAGCAATACCTTTTTTCTTAAGAACTTTTTCAAACCACTTCATTTTCCCAATACCACTGTGGATATGGATGTGACTGTTAATGTTATCTTCAACCACACCCACACTCTTGTTAAAGAAAACTTTTGATATCTAATTCTAGTGTGAGATTTGTAGAATAACTTGATAGGAATAATGACAAGTTCCCATATGATTGCTTACGAGCATGTTTATTTCATTTGAGAAAGTAAATAAATTGAAACATGCTACATTGAATGCAATCAAAGCGCCTATGACTAACACATCCCTCTAGAAGAGCTTTAAAGAGTGAGTTTGCAGTTAATAATAACTGCGTCTTTGAAATCAACATAGCCAATCACCCAGGTTTCGGTTGACACCTCAACAGGATACATCTACATTCAAATATGGAGCAATCAGCCTAAAAAACTGTAACAAAACATCAGAAAGTAGAAGAGACACAAATTAGTCTTGTCTCAGTCCATACAAGGGTAGGGTGTGAAGGTGGGTGTGCGTGTGGATATGAACATAGCTGAAGAAAAAGCATACACTCACATTCAATCTCAAAGTCGTATCCACCGATACTAACATTCACCCCCACCCTCTCATAACATCATTATTGAGGTTGTTGGAATTATAACTACTCTCTACTTTATACATCACGCGCAACTGTCTGAACGACGAAGTCTCCTAGCGTGCAATAGTTTCTACGCAACTTTCTGTTTCCTATCAGTATACTCGTAATTAAACAAATATTAACTATTTATACTTAATCGATGGTACTGCAGTAACTTTAATCCTAGTATTCTAGCGTTTGCTACTCTTTGCGACTTGTTTTTGATGAATGGTGAGAAGGTACAATGCATTGAAAGCTACGTTGCTTACTTTCAAAGTATTTGATATGTTGAAGACTACTTTCAAATAGTGATTGCTCTTGTTAGTGAAGTCAATTCGACGAGGTCCACTTACTGTACTAGTTAATTCACATCTAGTGGAGCTGTTTGGTGTTTGTGTTAGCTTTGTTAACTAATATTTGAATTTTTTCGATTCGATTGCCAAACTCACTTAAATCGTCGAAGTAAAAAAAAAAAGAAACTGTGCATGTAATTAAGTGTTAAAAAACTGTCGTTAAAATGGAACTCCACTAAGTGATGCTCTAGCGATGACGGCTTCGTAAGACACATATAGGCTTTCGCATATGTGCGCAGAATACCTATATTCTCTCTATAGCTTAAACTATTGACAGTTTGGTTTATATATGCGATATTTGAACGGAGGCCGCAGACAATCGTCACTTCTTCCGAACAGCCATACTTATTTCTCTTACGGCACATACAACATTGCTTTAGCTGAGCAGTCATTAATGCAGATTCAAATTCGATCCAAACTGTAGTCAAGGGCGATGTTTCGCGTTCTCAACCATCTGTACTACGTACCACGAAATCTCAACGTCATCGTGATACACTGGTAGCTAATGGGCGACCGGCAGAGGCAAAATCAAGCATTGTCATTCATCAAGCTATTCGATCACCGAAAGGAACTCAACCTATAGACAACGAGTCGAACGACAATTCATTCTTGGTTAGATATTTCAAAACTTCAGTTGTCTTGCATTTTCGTTTGTTTTTATCTAAACAGTCTTCAACTATTCTGAACGATCGTCAACAATGCAAACAAACCAACCATATCTTATTCAAAGTTCATCTTCATGGTCCAGGAATGAGCTGCGTCCTGTCAGTGTTAGTACAAACCTGTGGTTGTATCAATCACAACCACAAGTGAGAATCAATTAGATGAAGGCGGTAGTTTACACAGCAGTATTTTTCTGTTCCGAGAGAAGATCCTTTAGTTGATCACTCAAATAATCAAAGATGATATATTTACATAAAGGAGAAAGCATTCAGTGCTATTCTTCTGAAATTGGATGAAGCTGCTTTACTCGTATAAGAAAAGCAAACTTTGAGAATAAGTAAAAATTATAAATGTTTTCCATAAAGATAAATTGTGATCTTTCTACTCAATTATTCCTGCTGTGATAACTGATTCAGAATTCTTGGCACAACGGTGATTTCCATGCAACTTCAACACAACCAATCAATTATTCAACAATTGAAAGAGGGAAAATACATAATAGCCAAGAACAGAATTACAGAGGATATTCAGAAAAAAAAAACATATTTGGATTATCCAAAGATGGTCATGATCAGGTATCATCTAATAAGTAAGTCGCATTGTAATCAACAATTTTCTTTAGAATATCATCACTCAACAACCTATTCAAATGCTAGATTCCAAATCTGAAAAAGAAACGAAAAATAGCAACTCAAATATAAAGTGAGTATTTCTGTTTTTTCACTTAAAAATAATCTGTTACTTTCTTTTTGTATAGAAACTCTAAACACTTTTGTTGCTAGTGATCAGGGTAGTGTGCACTTGCTTTTGTACTCATTGCTCTTCTTCTTAGTGCTGTCATTGTTGTAATCACTGTTAGCATTTTGGCTATACCGAAAACAATGATCGCAACAACAGAAATAGGTGAGATATGATCCTTTCTTGGAAGTTCGAACAAATCTTCATTGAGTTTGTATTTATATGACACAAACATCGATCTTCGTTTCCTGAGACTCGAAAAGTTCCCATATTTTCTCGGTTGAGACATATTAAAAGCGAGAAAATGACAGGATGCCGTTCTTAAATTAGAAATTTTGATCAATTTTCATTGACGAATTACAAATTTTCGTGTATTCTGGGTACACAGTTAAAAAGTAAATGTGTCATTAGAAAATCATCATTGCTGTTCGAGACTCTGTGCATGTATTAGATAATATTGGCCCACATAGCTCGAAACTTTTGAAAACTAAATCAAGCTCTCATTCTTAAAATAGCAAGACTTTGTGTTTTCCTCCTTGCCGCAACTGTGTGTCATTTCTTGCGAAAAATTTTCGAGAAGATTGAATTTTGTACAATCAAAAATCTTAAAGAGAAGCACCTAATCGATACGCCATGTTCAATACAAACAAAAAAAAGTACTGAAATTAAGAGCAAGTGTTTGCAAGAAGTGATTGTAATCGTTCTTCTTATGCACATTAGATAATATACATGACGAAAGAAACTAATGCAATGAGAAGAAAATGAATTCCAATAGCATAGTAATTGAAAAAAGAAGCTCTCTGAATTCATTGGGCAAACAAGTTCGTAGGACATAGAGTAATAGTTGTTTTCCTTAATAGACGCTCTTGATTCAATTATTTGTGCAATAACTGATAAAATGCTTAGTACTGTTGAGCGCATGTTTCTTATCAGCGATTTTTCCTCAGTGACTTTGATATTGAATAAAACTCTTACTAATAGAGTGAGACCCCTCAAACACTAAAATGACTCACTTATCTTTTTCAAGTTTGAGAGCAGTGCTTTATACACAACATACAGTTAATTATATATAACAAACAGTTCGAATATTTTAGCAACAACCGCAACAACCACTACAACAGCCATGTCGACAACATCAACAGCATCCACATCAACGATCAGCACATCCACAACAACGACTACGATGACAGGTAGTTTGTCACTTAGATTTGAAGGCTATGCATCCAATTATATGATAGGAGAAGATAGAAATTCAATACCATGATACGCACTGAACCAATAGTTTGAAAGAAACGAGACACTGGGAGTAAACATCTGACTGAATAAACAAGAACGACGCGTTAAGCGACACTTTTTCGGGCATCCATTGGACTTTCGTTATTATTTTCCTGTTTTAAATAGAATAGAAATTGGAAAGATAGCAAGACTTTCAGCACGTCTCATATTTTTCCGATTTTTGCGATAGACAAAAAAGATCAGCGTTGAAACAAGAAGTCGAAAAAATTTGTTGCATGGGACAGGGCAAGATATGTAACAAGAATAGACCAGGCGCAATCTGATCCTCGTTTGCTTTGCAGTCTTAATCAGTTATAATAATCACAATCGATATCTATAGACAAAATAGAAATGGATAGATCGCAAATCGACTTACAGAATTTTTTCTTTCTATTCCTAACGAAGATGTATTCATAAGTGCGCTCGATAAATCTCTTCTTTTAACAGATTAAACTGTCAAAAATCCCACAATATCGAATCTTCTTAGGTTTTAAAATTTACTTTAATTAAGGAATTCTGTGAGAATACGGAAAATGTCTTCTTTGTTAAATCTTTACTACTATTTGTAACGTATCCGTAGCATGCAGTGTATGCATGATATTTTCCTCTTCTTACTACTTCTTCTCATCTTATGGATTGTCCTTATATTTTTGGCCTTACGTCGTACATCGTATTGTACTTTGTCCATACCATATAATACTAATCTTCTCTCCTTGTTATCGTTTACTTTCCTCTTCTTTCCTTCTCTTCCATGGAAGAGTATATAAGCGTATGCTTTGTATGTAAACGATGCGATTCTTGATAGGAAGAAACATAATAAAGCGTAGTGTCATCAGCGCTAACACTTCTTCTATCTAAAATCGTCACACTATTGTTTCAAAATAATTACTTTTATTATAATAATGGCTTTTTTGCCGCAAAGATGTCTATGGTAAATAGTAAGAAAACTATGGACTATTTTTCCTGAGTTATTTCATACAGAATTATAAACATAAGTGACTAGACTATTGCTAATCTTTCTACCTATATTCTATAGTGTTTTGTGGTTTCTGTACAGCTCAACACTGCCAATTTTTTCTGCTATCGTTAATTGATTCGAAGTTTCTTTATTTTACGAAATATTTCGATGTATCAGTTGAAGCCGATAATAATTTCACGTCTATTTTTTGCTTAGCATCGACAATGACCTCCTGTGTATCAATACATTTAAACATGGCAATATCAACAACGTCACGGATGGCTTTCTACTCGTTTGATGCAAACACTCTGGCTGCAGTGGGCACTTATTCACTAAGTGGTATTGCCTTGCCTCCATATGTGACTGGCTGGGTTGGCGAGACCATTACTTTTAATTATTCCAATGCAAAGTGGCTCTCTACAGGTCATATTCCGCTTGATTCTCGTACTTTTACAATTGATTTTTTGTTTTATGCTATCGATATTACCACCAGTCAGGAGTACTCTTGCCTGAGTGAATTTATGCAAGTTGGAGTAGACACAAATCTGTTTGTAAGCATTCGCAATGGAGCTATCTATTTTCCCTTCTTTGGTGATGATCTATTCGGGACTACAATGATATCGAATAATACCTGGTATCACGTTGCATTAGTTGTTGTCAATAGTATTCGTCAATGATCGATCTATTTGAATGAAGTGCTGAATTCACAAGGAACATCTAATAATTATCTTCAAACAATATCCGGTAACTTCACTGTTGGTGGTGCCATCATTTGGAACACTTTGGCTACTAATAGTTACTATACAGGCTATATCGATCATTTCACGAGTAGTAGTCGAGCGACACGTGCTTGTGAAATATGTTTCGCTGTTTCTCTCACTTGCTATTTTCCATTCGATTTGCCTTCGCCTCTGATCGATTATGGTCCTAATTTTTTAATTGTCAAGAATACGGGAGCAACATCTGTGATGGTTGAGTCAATCAAGCATTTCAGTTTTCTTCTTCGTTGTATTTCATCTATGTCAACGAAATATCAGCGTTAATATCTGCATATTTTCTCTTCACTATATCCATGTGGGTTAAGCCAACGAATGTTAGCGGAGAAACTCTTATCCATGCTTCAAAGCAGTCGAATGGTTTGTACTTGTCTTTTGACATCTTTAGACGCAATGTAACAGATTATGATTTCGTCTTGAATCCTTCGTTCTTTGTCGGGAACCCAGAACATTGATTTCAAAGAAAACTTTCTGAAATGATAAACGACCAAATATTATCTCTTAATATAATCTTTTATTAATGCATTTAGGTCAAGGTTCATGTCTGGTCTTTTGGGATTTAACTTCTAGTGGAGCCGTGACAGTCAATCTTCTCTATTTGACAAGTCACATCATTTCGATTAGTGCTTCGTTTGCTCTGCCGCACAATGTCTGGACGCATATTGCTCAAACATTCAGCTTGACGAGCGAAACTATTTTATACATCAATGGGACGGTTGTAACAAGTGGATATGTGTCCGGTGGCCGAGCTATTGGTCCATTTACTATCATCGGAGAGTCACCAGCTGATACAAACAATTATAGTGCTGGAATAATAGCTGCTGGACAATTCTACGGAAGTGTCGACGAATATCGAGTGTTTGGACGTCAGTTAATGGCGGCGGCTATTAGTTATGTAGCCACTCTTTAATAATTCGTCGATCTGTAATTTTATTTTACTGACAAAACTTCTCTCAAATGCTTTTATTCAATTTTATAATTCGCAACTCCTTAAAAAAAGAGCAAAGCTATTAATATGAACTTTTTTTAAAGTTTATCGTAACCAATGCGTTGCCGATAATTGTTATCGTCAAAGTTTTTGTATCCCTTGTAAAACTCATTTACTTCAAAACAAAAATAAAGCTAAAATATGAAATATGAAAGATTCTATGGCGTCATACAGATGTTATTTGTAGACAAACGCATTTCAATCAGGTTCACTTAAGTTGAGAGAATACTGTCATCTGTAATCTTGTGTAGAAAAATGCAGTAAACTGAAGTGCAAAGCAGTCAGAACGTTGCGTGCAGACAATATAATGAGCATGGATTAAAACTATAAAATCTTTCTTTAGTTCGTACGAATGAAAAGACTTAAGGAGATATATATAGAAACTAAGTTTTATGCCATCTTTGATCGTTAGAAAGAGAGAACATGAAAGTAACTGTTTCCTAGGAAACTGCATTTTTATTTGTGCCGATATCAGAAGGCTTGACGAAGTCGACAGAATCATTTCGTCGCCAAGACAAAACAGAGTTGCAGCCAAAGTGTGAGTGTGGGTGTGAGCGTGGGGTGTGAATATGGGTGGGTGTGGTTCTAGCTTTGGCTGTGGCTGCGGAGAAAGAATATACCTGTAGCCCCAAACCTACACTCGCATCCACACCCACACCCTCAAAAGAATTTTTTTCTAGATTATTTCTCGATTATTTATTAGTCGAAAACTTGCCGATCTCGATCAATGCCTTGAAGAGGACTATCCTGAAGCGGTCTGATAGAGACCGAACTAACTGATGGTAGTACAGATCGCAAGATCGGAGCTACTTGAATTTTCAGATTATAAATAATAAAATGCAAAAAAGTTAAGAAAATCCTACTTTGCTTTTAAAGAAAGAAGAATGAAATATGCGCTGCATAATAGATTTGAACTGCTTTTTCAGAAGATGTCGTGCCGTCGCCAGACAAAGTTTTGTCGCAAAGTACGACACATGCGACACCTTTTATTTTAGTGTATAGCAATAGTAAACTATGGGTCGAGTTTTTATGATTTATTTCACACTTTTTTCGAAACTTGCGTATAGATCACGTTCATTTTCAACAAGTAATATATGACTAATAAAAAAAATTATCCTTTAATGACCTCTTCGAAGTTATTCGGTTGACGTTAGTTACTATGAATCATTCAAGAAATAAAATAGATTCTATGACTGCGTGTAAAAAATACACAATGAAAATACAAAGTATTATTTATTCAATGATTTAGTGTCACCAAATTATTTTACAACAACATGATTCATCTATTGTTAGTAATACAACATTTCAGAATCATGTTCTAATCTTAACTAAATTAAATATTTAACTGCAACATATGTATATATATATATGCAAGTCTGCTTTCATTAGTTGACAAAATATTTTCATTTGCGGAACAAGCTTAAGTTAAATCGTGATAACAATGACAAGTCAGAGTAAGTTGATACACATTTTTTCTATTAGATGAGAAAGAACTGAATTGAGTTGCCAACAACATCTCTGCCGACTTGATTAACTACGTAGGGAATGAGATTAATGTGTATTACCTTTCTGAATGTATTCTCTAGTGATCGATGCTCACAATCAAATTCGCCACTCATCCCACCTTCCACGTTTATATTTTAACCGAAGATTGCAACACGCTGCCCAAACGCATTGCAATCGAATGGCCATGCTTAATAAACTATCGCATGAGGAAAATCTTCCGGGTCGAACTACCGTAGGTAATCGTGCTCATCAAGCGGGCTACCGTTATTCAGCTGTTGGTGAAAACATTGCGGCTGGACAAACGTCAGTCGGACAAGTTATGCAAAGCTGGATGCATAGCACAGGACATCGAAGTAATATTCTTAACGGAACGTATCAACATATTGGGGCGGCTGTTGCGCAGTCGGCAAATGGCACGCGCTATTGGTGTGTAGTGCTAGGTCGACGGATGGGCTGTTGAAGATAAAACATCATTAATTTAATCACGAGCTCATCATCGTTTATATCGCTGTTTAGAGAACTTAGTAGAAATTGTAAATTCTTTAAAACGAATAGTGTCATAATTGAGAAGAGGTGAAGGGCACGTTTGTTTCATTTGAGATGTGTCCCAGTTCGTTGAATTCTAAATTCAAGGGTGATGGTGTGGATGGGTGTGGTGTTGGTGTGGGTATGTGAATGTGGATGTAGGTGTGACTGTGCGCGTGAGTGTGAGTATGGAGGTGTGGGTCGGCTGTAAATATGGTTGTGGGTGTAGTTGGGGTGTGCAGAGAGAGTGTGGCTGTAGACTTCAACCCAAGTGCGAGATTATCTCGTAGATCTGCATGGATGGGGTGTTGGGTGTGACATGTCTATCGACATCCACCCCTAGATCCACTTACACCCACACCCGCATGCAAACCCTTCTCAACTCTAGATGATCTACAAATATTGGTTTCGCAAATTGTGCATGACGGATAACGATAGTTGATTATTTTCCATGACGCTTATAAATTGCCCACGCAATTTCTTCTTTATGCACGAATCTATATATATCATGTTCAGTGTCGGTCGGCCTGTTTCTCTGTGTCGGGTCAAAGGTCAAAGGTTAAAGGTCACATAACGTTATAAGGGGAGATCTCCAGGGACTATTAAATGGGTACTTATAGGTCCCCAAGGGCTATCCAATGGGGGTACCCATAGGTCCTCAAGGCCCATCCTCTGGGGGTACCCATAGGTCCTCAAGGGCTATTCTATGAGGGTACCTACAGGTCCTCAAAGGCTATCCTATGGGGGTATGCATTGGTCCTCAAGGGCTATCCTATGGGGGTATGCATTGGTCCTCAAGGGCTATCCTATGGGGGTACCCATAGGTCTCCAAGGGCTATCCTATGGCGGTACCCATAGGTCCTCAAGGGCCATCCTATGGGCGTACTCATAGGTCCTCAAGGGCTATCCTATGGGGGTAGCCATAGGTTCTCAAGGGCTATTCTATGG
>CAJNOP010000189.1:160793-233532 GCA_905250075.1 Rotaria sp. Silwood1
CCTATGGGCGTACTCATAGGTCCTCAAGGGCTATCCTATGGGGGTAGCCATAGGTCCTCAAGGGCTATCCTAGGGGGGTTCCCGTAGGTCCCCGAGGGCTATTCTATGGGGGTACCCACAGGCCCCCAAGGGCTATCCAATGGGGGTACCCATAGGTCCTCAAGGCCCATCCTATGGGGGTACCCATAGGTCCACAAGGGCTATTCTATGGGGGTATCCACAGGTCCTCAAGGAATATCCTATGGCGGTACCCATAGGTCCTCAAGGGCTATCCTATAGCGGTATCCATAGGTCGCCAAGGGCTATTATATTGTGATACGCATAGGCTCTGAAGGGAGTAAGGCAATAGGGAGATAAGACCGAAGGCTCCATGGACTATAAAAATATGTGCGATATGAGAGTATGAGGTTGTAGGGTAACCTATCTATATACATAATATCGAGTGTCTGTATGTATTTTACCGGATGAAACGTTAAATGTCTGAGGTCATACATTAAAGGAGAAAACAGCCGTGCAGTATGCACGGGTTCTCGCTATTTTATTTCATGTTTGTAGGAATGAGTGCAAATCAATGGAGCGTGATACATTGAATACTATGGCTTTCCACAAAAGTCATGTTTTACTGTGATTTTCAAACACAGAAGGAGCAGAGTTTAAGGAAATGTTTGAAGAAAAACAAACTTGATGAATAACAATAAGAGAATGATGTTTTTCGTCTGAATTTAACAGTATGAATAAAAGTCATTCTCAATTATTATCCATATCATAGTATTGAGTTTCTATTGACATTATTCTTCTCGCTGCTGTTTTTTATATGTACTTAAATGAAATTCGCTGATCAACAGTATTATTCAGTGACGTTTGCTGCAGAGTTCGAATGTATGAAACGAGATATGGTGATAATCTAGTGAATCTTTGGAACCACTCCTCTATTCGTCAACGAATTATTTGAACGAATGGTTAGCCAGGATTCATTGTTTCGTTGGAGAATCCTTCTGGATTATTAAAATAAAAATGCCTTCGCTACCTGATAGACTGTTTTCGAAATGCAGCCTAATTACAAAAAACTTACCAGACATAGGATTGGTTTGCATCGTTTTCCTAACCGAACCAAAACGAATCGAAGAAATCGCTAACCAGACCTAACGTATATGACCGAAGTTTTAACAACTCTCAACTGAGTCGGTGTCGGTTCTGGTCGATTGGTTTGGTTCGGGTAAAAGCCAAACCGATTCCATTTCTGAAACTGGCAAATGACTGGAACACATGTCGCTGTAGGGAATTTTTACTGATGCTGCGAATTTTCCTCCTATTTAACACGTATAGTGCAAATCAATGTTGTGGGACACGTCCAAAGAGACTACTTTGCATTCATTTCTCCAGCAACAAAGTATTGCTCTTCTCGAGAATGGTTTGTGTAACGTCGATATGTCTGCTCGCTTATATGCAATTTGTTATTGTCCTTTCTGCAATACATGAAAGAATCGTAAAGCCAAAATAAATGGAATATTTATAGGATTACTGCATCGAAAAGGTAAAATGTGCAACGATTCAATTACCTATTCTTAAGTTGGGAAATAATTTGACTGAAAAAAAGCAAAAGAAAAAGAGGATATTTTTTTCTAATTCATTTGCACTTGTTGATAAAAAAAGAAGTGTCTAGAGAATGCCTATTATACCGGTTCTATGTATCTTGATTTCTCTTATAAAACGTATCGATGGAACGTATACATGTATAAGTGATGGCATGTTTGGAAATCCCGATGATCATCACACATTTTGGCATTGCTCTGACGGCAGCGCCTATCTCAAATATTGTCCAGCAGGTTTATTTTGGTCACAAGTAAAGCAGCAGTGCAGTTGGGAGAGTAAGTATCTCTTTGATTCGTCGTATTAGAAATGCTTGAGTTGGCAAGCTATTATTGTGAATTTTCTTGTACGATCACCAGGGAGAATATCCAAGTTTCACTACAAGCTTGTTCTGTTTTTTTAATTCTAGTGGTGGACCCAACAGTTACCGTAACAGCACCATCATCAACGATAGAAGCCACATCAAGTGAGTTTTATACAAATATGATGCTACTACAGTTTATTCGAGAACATGAAAGCTTCTAATGCAAGATCTTTTAGAGTGTCATTGCTATGGACCAATTTTCAGTTCTTCTTCTTGCACCATCGAGATTTTTCAAGTATTATGAGACTCGTATATCCATGATGGAGCTATCCCTAGCGGGAAACAATCCTTCAAACTCTGGAAAATTCACGCCTTTCGTCAGCATATCATTTTCGGCACTCATGTTACCGCTGGTCATCAGTGCGCTTTGGTAAATTAGCATTCTTCCCTCTTTCGGTCGACATGCTTCCCACTTCGAATTGTCACCACTTCTTGATGGAACTGGTTGTATGGTGTACCCGAAATACACCGAATTATAGTCATAGATTCGGTAATAACCAGGAAGTCAAAAAATGAAAAAAAATGATAAGATTTTAATTTAAAAAAATGAAATTTCTACTTATAAAGCGAGACCGTTAATTGATTATTTTGAAAAATAACTGATCTAATTTCAATCAAAAAACGTGCAAAACGAGTCAAATTCATTTCATTAAAATGGTGAAAACATTGAAAGCTAGTCGAAATAATGAAAGCAATGCGATTTTTAAAATTTAAGTGAAGTCAAGAAATGTTTTTGATTTAACGAACAAAAATAATCATTTTAATGGAATTCGTTTTATTGTTCCACTTCTTGGATAACCTAAACATTTTATTCTTAAGAAAAAAATAGCTTTTAGTTTTCAAGAAATCTCCGTATGCAGTATTTTCAATCATATTTCATACAAAGTGAATAGGATCATTGTCTGATTAGATTCATCATTCAATCCAAGAATGGTTTGTGATGTAATGAATCCAATAGTGGGTTTTCTAGTAAACAAGGCAACAGGAAGGGTACTAGACACCAATGAAGAAAAAAATATTTATACTCTTAAATATAATGGTGGCACATATCAACGATGGCAATTTCAACGACAGGACGATGGTTCTTGTGTATTACAAAACTTAGCAACCTCATTGGTACTTGATTCCAATGGCTATCAGATGTACACACATGATTTAAATGGTGGCCGCTATCAAAAATGGAGATTATATTGGAATGAAGACAACTTTTTTGTACTCCTAAATCTAGCAACGTCACGTGTACTTGATTCTAATTTTGAGGGTCAAGTTTATCCAAGCGTTGGTAATGGCGGTGATTTTCAAAAATGGTTTTTTGCACAAGCATAAAATGAACTATGTTCAAATAAATCTTAGACTGACTTTTTATCATGATGTAGTTTACGTATACTAGCAAGGTTACAAACATCCATGGGCATTACTCATAGTCTAAACAGTATTATCGAACTTCAAATTGTGAACAAAATGATTGGATCATTGTAGATGTTTAATAGTATCATAAAGTGTTAGCTAAATGACATGAAAGCGATTGTTTCGAGTGCAACACACTGTTACAAGAACCTATTAGAATGTATAGTATGATAATTAGACCTATTTAACCCTTAGTAACTCTCCTCAACGTGCAATGACGTTCAACATTATTCATACACCTGAGAGTGTAAGTGAGTGTGGGTAAAGTGTTAGTGTTCGATTACTGTCCTCTCACACTCACCCACACCCACTAAACCATTCGACTTTGAGTGTAATGACGTCTCTGTCAAGTCTGTCTTGCGGATTTAAAATGTTATTTTTCTATCTAAATACAGGTAAAGCATATTTCTATGGCTCACATTGTCAAGCGTCGAAATGAAATCATTCTCAATCCTGACAGGATAAACATGCAGA
Source organism: Rotaria sp. Silwood1 (assembly GCA_905250075.1). NCBI lineage: Eukaryota > Metazoa > Rotifera > Eurotatoria > Philodinida > Philodinidae > Rotaria > Rotaria sp. Silwood1. The sequence goes on from CAJNOP010000189.1 coordinate 164,629, forward strand.
ACACAAATTCTTGATCGGTTCGGGTATGAGTGTGAGTATGGGTGGGTAAAAGAAAGAACAACACCCACACCACATCCACCCTCGCATGCATTCTTTTCTGCAATGATGCTTCAATACAATAATTTCTCATTCCTGTCTTGTTTCTTTTATACGTGGTCTATATTGGTCTTTCAAGATTTTTTGAATTTCCTGTTTTCCAGTACTTTCTCACCCTCATTCTAAAGCACTGTCCAGATGATTTAGTCGATGGGAAAAAGGACTCTGTTTTGAATTAATTCAAGGATATATTACGGGAGATGATGTTACCAGATCATCAATTTACTACAGTGAAATTGAAAGTTCCTACTGTTTTTACTCAAGAAAAAGATAATTTGAAAATACAAATGAAGACTATTGAACGATGGCTGGATGAGAAGCCAGTACCTCTTGAAAAAGTGGATTGCCCATGTTGCACAATTTTATAATTGTGACGATTCTTATTCATCACTCTTATATTTTTACCAGCTACGAAATGCTTGCGAATTGCTTTTTTGATGGATACACTCATGGATAATCAATCTCAAAAAGCATAAGTTTCTCAGAAAATTTTTTCATCTGTAGAATATTGTAGAACTCGTTGCACTGTTAATTTTAGCAAAAACAAGATTCTAATTCACTTAACATATGAGGATGTTGGAGTCAAAATACTCAAAACTTTCCACTATTTCTCACTGCTACTGAGCGGTAGTTGACGCTTTTGAGTGATTTTATCGTAGCACTGTCATTGATTGAGTAAGTTAGAATTTTTTCTACGAACATGATCAACGCAAGGAGTTCTACAAAGTTTTACAGACGGAATAATTTTCTAAGAAACTTGTGTCTTTTGTGATTGATTGTCTATGAAAGTATCAATCGAAAATACGATTCACAAGCATTCTGTTGTTGGTAGTTTTACGGTATTTCAAGACTCATTCATTCACTCTTTATCAAAAGAAATGTTTGTAAAACCAATTTCGTTCTACACACAGTATATTTTGACATCGAAAGTTTCTTTCTATGGTTTTTAGGGATGATAGTTTTAAGTTAGATTGAAACGAAGATGATTGAAAAGTGTTTTGTCCGAAATGTGTTGCGGGTTCATGTTGTCAACTAAAAATGTCACACTTGTCGTTCCTATTTAAGAGGATGTGATGGTGTGGGTAAGCTCAAAGAAGAGAATGGTTCAAGCAGAGTCATACGCCATGTTTCGATTCTTGCTACTGGAGCATTATCAGGTATGTTTAGAAACAATACTACGGGATTCGGACACGTCTCCGCAGGACAGTTGCTCGCGGGAGAGTGTGAATCGTGTGGATGTGCAGAGCTTCCATGTTATCCATATTTCAGCTCAGCACCGATGATGGCTCTCTGTTGTAGTGTGGTTGTAACAATTAGTCTGCTTGTATATCGGAATGGAGTAGGATGAGAATATGATGGGAGTATAAATCGAAGAAATGTCAATTGCGGGTGTGAGTGTGTGCTCTTCAACAACAAGCCCACACCCACACCCACACCTTAACTTTTCATTATGGTTAACTAATTGTATTGATCATGGATTTCCGCAAAGCCTTTGTTGTTAAAAACAAGTCATTTTCTCTTTGAATGATTAGCTCTAGCACAATCTAGGCTCAAAAGCTCAGATGAATTATTTTGATAGGAATTGATCTACATCGACAGTTCTTTTGATCAGTTTATCAGAATTTTTGAACTTGAACTACCATAGATTTAGACAAAACATATACATTAGAAATAATAAAAATTTTTAAAAAATCTCTTTATTAATTTATCTTGATAAAAAATGTTTAAAAAAAATTATGTTTCTTTATCCTTCATCAGCTATTTTAAGAATTAACTTTCCTTGTGCTTTTCCACTTTTGGATTTTTCATAAAGTGAATATAAAGCTTCTACACCATCTTTTCGCCAATCAAATACTGTATCAATTAATGGTTTAACTTTGCCTGTTTCAATATATTTTGTTCGAATATCATCAAGGTCTTGAAAGTTTTCATTTAATAAATGACGTATATAACCATGATGAGCTGAACCAAAAACAGACCAAAATTTTCGATTTACCAAACTGGAACCAGCTATAACCAATGTTTTCAATGAAATAATAGATGAGGTATCATCACCAACAATAGTAATAAATTGACCACCTCGTTTTAATATTTTTTGTGCTGATATCCATTGTTGTTCACCACCAACACAATCGTATACAAGATCATAATTTTGATCTAGAGATAAAAATAAAATAAAATGATAACCTAAATATATTTACCTTTCAGTTCTTCTCCGAAATCTTTTTCATTATAATCAATAACATGTAATCGATTTTGATCATTATTTGTCTCATCATTTGTTTGTGTTATTGTATATCCTGGAAAGAATAAACAACAATAACAAAAAAATAAATTCTATAGAATAGATGGTAGAATACAAACCAAGTTTTTCCATCAGACTAAAATTTCTTTGTGAACATGTGGCGGTAACATTAGCACCAACTGCTTTAGCTAATTGAATTGCATATAAACCAGTTGCTGTACTACCACCACAGATTAATATTTTACTTCCTGTTCCAATAGGAGGTGAAGCTTTTTTAAACAATGCTTGATAACTAGTGTCACATGCTAAAGGTACAGCAGCTGCTTCTTCCATTGTTAAATTATTTGGTTTCAATGTAAATAATGATTCATCTCCACGAACATATTCAGCATAACTACCACCATGAATTCCAAGATCTCCATAAACTTTATCGCCAACTCGAAGACGTTTTACTCCTGAACCGATAGCAACAACGACACCAGCAACATCAGTACCTGGTGTATGAGGAAATGAATATCGAGTAACAAGTGATAATCTTCCATTTAAAATTTTCCAATCGACTGGATTGATTGCAGCAGCATAAACTTGAACAAGAATTTGTTTAGATGATAATTGACGAGGTACAGATACATTCTCGCCAAGCGTAAGAACATCACGTACATCTCCAAAACCACTTTGTTGAGCAGCTTTCATCACGGAAGGGATACGACTATCATTATTCGTATTATTTGTAGTTGAATTAGCCATATTAATAAAGTGAAATCTTAAAAAAAATAACATCAAATATAAAATCTTCGGCATAAAGCTGATAAGCTTCATTTCGAAACTTTTAACAATATAATTTCTTGTATAATTCTAATTTATCAAAAATAATAAAGTTTAGTGGTCTACAAATAAAACAAGACATCACTTTATCACATTTACATGATTCATATGCCTATGAATCAAAGGAAAAAAAAAGTGAAAACTTTATCTAGTTCACATAAAGTTCGAAGTACGAGTGCAGTCGTACTTTTTCTCTCGCTTTGTTACTGCGTATGGCAAACAAACATTTAATAGAAGAAAAAAAAAACTATTACGTATATACGTTTATGTTTACTATAAGATTGTTTATCATATTAAATGTAACGAAGCAGTTCAAATAACAGAAAAGTACACTACTACATATGAATAATGAATGTGCTAGAATCGAATTTTATTTCAATACACCATGCGACAATATCAAACTATCGTCACATTAAAATTTTACTTCATTTAAAGATATCTCTAAAAAAATACATAGTAGAAATTAACAACGTAATTAAGTTCGCTTCTAATAGCAAGCAGACGGTCATTGTAACAGTAATTACTTTTCATCAGATCTATCAAGTCAACAGTCATTTAAATACCGTTTTAAAGTAGAAGAAAATATTGAATAACTCTCATTACATATCCTTTGTATCGTGCTACCAGAGATGTCTATTGCGGCTGAAAATCTGTCGCTGCTACGATGGTATTCAAAAATATATTTCGAATTTCACTACTGTGACTGTATGAGCTAGAATTGTTGAGTCTCAGGGTGTTACATTTATAGATGCTGAAACTCTGGACAAATTAATACAGTTCCGAAGGTTCTGCAAAAAACACTGTCGCCACGATTATTGTTAAAACATCTCTCGCGCCTCTGCTACATCCGGATGGAAATATCTGCGTGTTCCATCCACACTTGATTATTTCTTAAAAACAGATATTTCGTCAATCATTGCTTCAAGCTTGGTAGAAATTAAAAAAAATTAAGAGCAACATAATGAATACTGTACAACAAAAGAATGGAAATTGAAAAAACAGTTTCTTCTTCATCTTTCATTTACATTATTCATGCATGTATATATAATTCATTGAAACTCGGAAATGATGTTGAAAAAAGCAAATAATTTTATTATGTGCAATCATAAAACTTCGATAAACGAAATGTTTTTTAAAGTTTATTAATTAAATTTTTCGAATTGAATATTGATGAAAAAAATTCTTTTCTATAATTCTCTTCGATCGATTAATGTTAAATATATAATAGAAATATTATTTATTATGCCTAATGTTTCAATGTATTGAACACGAAACACGCTACCGATAGCAAATAAAATTTCTTCTTCATCATGAAATATTGAAAATTTGGAAATATCAGCAAATGGTCAAAGATATTCACAATGTTGATTTATTTCAATGCAAAATCTTACTGGAATTACATCATTATTCTTTGTCCATGTATTTGCAAAGCAAAGTGCATTTGTAATGATTTAGTTGTTGATAAAAACGTATTGATTGATGTAATACTACCTTGAATCTGTTGAAAATATTCATATTCTATTTTAGACATATGTTGACGAAGATAGAACTTTTTCTATTTGTTGTTTTTCATATGAATTAAATATGGTTCTTTTGTTTATTTAATTCATGGAGTGGTGCATAAAGATCCGTAAGAAAATATCTCATTTTAAACATGGCATTGACATTACTTGATCGAAGTGCTTGATTAATTATTTGAAAAAGAAAACTATCACGTGAATACCATTGAAGAGCAGCATTTGAATGATACATTTGATCGAATGCATCAATTTCAGCAAGAACTTGTTCATTATCCTTATAGATTCGACGACATTCAACAAGCATTTCATCACGAGATTCAGTTGTATGTGGAATACAAAGAAAAATATCGATTGTACATTGAGGATTTGTGTATTTTCATAGATCAAATCGAGCAAAACCTGTTTTTACCTTAATTAAACTCGCTCCCACTTTTTTCTGTCACCAATTTCTACCCGTAAATTTTTCGATTTTCCTTGTCTGGGTGTGGGTACGGATGGGGTGTGGGTTGGTGGGTGTGAGTGGAACTCTTGTTAACTCACACCTATAACCACATCTACACCTACACCCACCCCAAATAAAGACTGAATTCACAAGATAACTTGAAGATCAGATACAAGTGGGAAAAGATGTGAATGTTTTTATATATTGAAACAATAATAAATAGTTAACTCTATACTATCTACAATAGCTCAACGAGTGCTGTGTATTTCGACAATTAATATTTTAAAAATATCCTTTTTCGAACCATAGAGATACAACAAGAAGTCGTTTCATCATCAACCGAGTAATTAAGAAAAAGAACAAATAGTTGCACTTTGATGACACCAATGAGAAAAGCAAAAATTTCAAAAGAAGAAGATGATATCAATGTCGTGTAAGATAATCTTGATAATCGTGCTTTCAATGATAATTATAAAGAAGCTGATCGTTGTCATAATGTAAGATGTAGTGAAAAATGAATGAATTTCCATAATTTTGTCGATAAATATTTGCTCTTTTTTTTTGTTTATTATATACGAAAATAGTTATTGAAAGTAAAAGTTTGTTACACGAACACACTTTAGCGCATATAGAAATAGGACAAGTGAATTTTCAGGAATGGATATTTTTTTTTCCGTTTCAGTTCCCGTGTTCACGTCCTGAAATCTCCACGGGAATTCCTGTTCCCGATTCCCGTGGGAATCGGGACGGGAAAATAGGGGAAAAATTCATTTCCGCAGGACTCTGCCACCCACACTCGCTGGAAAGGCATGAGTAAATGTTATATTCGTATTCTCTGGTTGTGTGGCAAAATATTGTATAGCATGATCAGTAAGTGACAATGCACGATTGGTAGAAGACGAAAGAGAATATGTATATTCAAATGTCATATCATTCTAATTAATTTTAGATGGACTTCCATTGACACTGTCTAATACGAATAGAACTTTACCACGATTTTGTGACAAATTCATTGATAAATAATTGTCAAATATGCAACTATATCACATTACGAAAAAGTCTCTGACAAACTTCAACATTAAATAATTAACATTTTAAAAAGCTTTCAAAGACTTAATACTCTTTGACAACGTTTAATCAATTAAATAATTTCACTTTTATTTAATGATTAATGATCATTTTGAATATTTTCAAATAAAACAATATTCAACTTACAACACTAATAAACATAACCATCGATTATAATAAAATCAATTTTCAATTATTTACATAAAATATTAATTAGAATTTTTTATGTCCGATATCATTATTTATTTAGAGTGAAACTGTGTTGAGCAACTAAACTAGTCATCGAAACTTTTTAAAACCTCTTTATTCCATTCCACATCTAAAATATTTCAACAGTGTCATATTCAATATTTTCATTTTATTCATAATTAATTTTTATCGAAAATTATCGTTATGCTTAGTATAATAAATCCATTAGTCATTCTCTTCTCTTCTTCAAATGTATAAAAATATTGTCCTCACGTGATCCTACGATAGGAATCTATTCATTTATTCACGTCACATGTGTATGAGTAAGACAAACATGAAAATAGAAAATATTTCAAAAATGATTTATCTCCTTATTTCCATATATAGATTCATCATTTAAAAATAGTATAAAATACAAGTGTAGATTTGACTAAAAATGGATATTGAGAAATTGTTATGGCAAGCGATTTCTTTACTACGATAATGAATGGCTTAGTCTAGCCCACCTCATGTCATCACGATGATAAGAGTATTGTATTCTCTTTCGTTCTGGTGTGGATGTGCTGGTATGATACTTTGATATTTGCTGACAGAATAAAAATATATCATATGAAATAGAGAGAATATATGTAACTAGAAAAATACGATGCTACTATTTCTAGAGAATTGATGTAGATAGATAAGTATGAGTAACTGCATGTAATAAAATAATCGTAATAAGATCTGACGATTACTAATAAAAGATCTATTGGGTCATGTTTATTTTAAACTGATTATCCTATGTCACTCAACATATTAAATAAAATATTTCCGAATTGTTTCACTATAAATACAAGAGCATTTATATACGAGATCAGAACAAAAATCGTTAACATGGCTCGAACACTGACTGTCGTATTGATTGTCTTCGCTCTCATATTCGCATTGTGTAGTGTGTACATTTAAGTGAAACATTTTGAAGCTGTCTCTATCTATTTAATATTTTTAGTGATTAATGTTTCTGGTGATAGTTGTGGTCTACCATCGCGTACATGTGCTACTCAAGGAGTGACCGGATGCATTGAGAAATGCAGAATATGTGGATATGAAAACGGTTATTGTAAAAGAAAATTTTTGTTTTGGTCAGTTTGTAAATGTGCTATGTAATAATTTATATTCATTTATCTCTTTTAATAAAATATTCCAGCTAAACTCTGATTCATGTTTATCAATGTACAAAAGGTTGAAAAAACTAGCGAGATAATTTGTATAAATAGTAGCCAAATCATCGTGAATTATTGATGAAAAAATAAAATAAATAAATGAGATGGTACTCAAGATAAAATAGTTTTCTATAAAACAGCATTCGAACGTCAATCTTTAGAAAAAAACGGTATTTTTGCGTTTAAACGCATTTTCTCAAAACATTGTTTGAATGTATCTGCTTTATTCAGTTTTCTGTATTTACCACAAAGTTCGAATATTTCTTATATTGATATAATGAATAGATGATGAACTACTGTATTGAATCATATAGTTTACTTCTAATCTTCTTCATAATATTGATAAATTTTGAAAACCGGTGAAACAAAACTTTTGCACGTTTATTTTTCCGTGATATATTTAATGATGAAAATTGTTTTAGGTAGAAAATATTCATCTAAATTAAACAGGCAAAAAATCTAAAATGAAACTGTTTTTAAATAGAGGAGAATATTGAATTTTAGTCGTAAAATTTTGGTTTATATTCTTTCAGTTAGAAAAAAGCCAGTTTATATTAATAAATACTCTATTCAGATTGATCAACGAACAAACTTTAACCTGTTTAAACATCCACGAAAACAAATGTTTCCAAAGTTCAGTAAAAAGATAATGAATAAACTCGATGAAAAATATCTATTTGACTAGAGAAAGAAATAATCTATAATTCTATGTTTTCAAAGTGACACGAAGCGAATAAAGATAAGTTGCTTTGTTTGTTTTTGATTTTCCCGATGAATACTTGTGTTAGTCAATCATTGGATGGAATAAATCATAATATGGATTTTTGAAATCAATAAAAGGAGCATGTTGCGTAGATTGATGAGTTGCTCGACTCTTCTGTTGCTTTATACAGTTAACGACACTGTAGCAAAAAAAGAGAAATAGACTGTTTCGTTACTGTAGTATTCATTTTATTGTGAACACAATGACAAACTTGAGGAGTATCGTTCCCGCTATCCTCGGTGTACGATATTCACAAAACAGTTCTATCACTCCCGTTGTCTCTACTATACATAGAACACGAGTTTATATACGAAAGAAGTGAGAAGAGAGCACAGATAGAACGGTCAGCTACTGTCGGTCATCAAGTCAGAGCGTCTAACCGCGTTGTGACCGAATGCTCTCACATCAATCAACTAATAGAATATGTACATACGTAGTGATCCTATTTATCGGCATAGATACTAATGATTGAGAGAGTTGTATTCGGTCATAAAACGAATCGACCAGGAAAATTACGAAAAAGCCTTTTTTCCCAATTTTAAAAGTGAAAATTTGCTATATTTTCATGTTTTATCCTCTTTTTTAGTTTTTTTTTTGATAAACAGTCGGTTTCGGTTATAAAGCAAATCCATTAAGGAAAAGTTGAGTAGTGACCTAAAATAATCTAGATCTCGATTACTCCGTTATTTAAAATTGTATCATTCAGTCGTAGAAAGTTAAAATTCTTTCTAGATAGATTTACTATTATTTATATTAGTGAGTCATATATCGGTGTCAGTGAGTAATTTTGAGGATCACAAAATGTACATCCTTGAAATAGAATAAATTAATGAAAAATATCTTCATATTGGGGTGGGTGTGTAGATGGGTGGCTGTGGGTGGCATGGGTGTGTTTAAAAACAATCTAACATCCACATCCGCACACCCCTCCTTCTTGACAACTTATGATTCTTGAAAACGGCGCAATTGATCAAGCTCAAATTTTCAACATAGATAGAATGCTAGAAAAAAAACAAATACATGTTTGATGAAAACAAAATTTTGAACCAGACTTTGCAAGTTTTTTTGCAACACGAAAGATGTTCTTAGATCTGTTTAGTGACATATTACAATATTAAGCAAATTTTATCACCTTGTGTCGAAAATTCTTTGAAAGATGGTTAACTTTGTATCTTAGAAATAAACTTAACATTTTTTCAAAAATCTGATCTTTTTAGTAACCTAAACACATAAAGATCCGCATTCAAACTAACGCGTTCTCGCTTCAAAAAACGTTGTAAGTACGGATAGCAAAGTGACAAAATAAAAACAGATGACTTTACCTTTGAAGAATACTTTCGGCGATCAATGATGAAAATTTAATCTAATTGAACGCTGTTTGATAAAGAATCGAACCATAGCAGAAAGCAGCTTTCTAAAACAATAGCATGTTTTAAAAAACTTCCGAAATCTAATGAAAACAGTTCTTTTTCAAACATGTATGTGTATTTTTATGGATGTGGGATGTGAGTGTGGGTGTGGGTGTGGGGTGTGGGTGGGTGTGAGTGTGGGGTATGGTGGTCTTCTTTTCAAAAACACTATCACTCACACCCACATCTGATCTCATCTTACGGAAAATGTCGTAAGCAAGGTTTCTGTTGTTATTTCTGTGAAGTTCCCATCAAATGCATGAGCACGATTTATTTTGTTTCAAAAAGCTACCAAGAGGACTAATGTTTGTCACTCAAAAGTACGTACCATACGTACTTTTTCTATTATGTCAGCAAGGATTTCAGTGCTTCTTTTAGTCACATTCACATCCGCCTGTAGTTTATTTCGATCAAAGTAATAACCGTTACGTCACCGAATCCATTCTGTTAAATGTGGATTTTGTTGCAAATGATCGACCATAGTTCTGTCGTCTTCCGAAGCTATTAAATCTAAATGTGTTAGAATTAATATACATTTTCGTTCAATAGTCTATTCATCAAAACGTTTTTTAGCTGTTGAAAAAATGAATTGATATCAATTTCATTCGACTGTATGTCACTGGAGATAATGATTAACCCGTTCGCGCTGGGTGTCCCATATATGGGACAGTAACATTTTCCTTCTGATACATGTATCAAAATGTATTCGAAGTCCAGTTTCATGCTTCCATTTATTTGATATCTTGCTCTGCATTGTTTGCGTGCTATACAAACTGCAGATCGAAGAGAATATTGTCTTTCTGACTTTCGACTGAAAATGGTTTTGTAGCTTCTGGAAGAATTCGACATTCCTAAATCGGGTCGCACTAGAGGATAACCAACAGAGACCCCCATGCGCATGACTGCACGACACTTTTCATCAAAAGCGAAAAGCTCCATGGATGGATGAAGACCTTGCTTCATTTGTAACCACACAATCCTTAGTCCAAAGTAGGAAACAAAAACGCGGTACGAGCGCAGGACATGCAATGTTGGGTTATACATAGCGTCCTACTTCGAGACTTATCATATATTGAAATACTTCTAATGAGAACTATATTATCCATGATGAAGCCCGTTGACTGTATAGGATTTCCAGCAATAAACAAGATTGCTTTAACTTTCAGACGCTCAAGCTCTTTCATCAAGTGTAATAAGAGGTACTTTCTCATTAAATACATTCGATTTTCTTACAGAAAATAACCACGGTACGAAAGGGTTAAAACATTCAATACGCCATAATGATCGAGCTTGTTGATAAGCAGCACCACTTTTGATAAATAAACTAAAATAGACAAATAAATATTTTTTTAATTACATCATATTCTTCATACAAAGTAAAAGGGAGTAAAAAATGTTCTGTGAACGCCCAACGTAAAAGAGCTCAATCTCTCTAGCCACAATTGAATTTCGCTCAAATTTTCTTTAAATCCGTAACGCAAAGATCTCCGCCGCCTTTTACAGACATACTTAAAGGGTTGAAACTCTTCAACAACTTTTGTTCTGCTAATCTAACCAGTATTCCGCATGAGTTCAAGGTTTGTGATTCGAATCGGACTCTGGCATTGAGATCAGTTTTCTCAATCTTTCTTTATTTCCTGGTTGAAAATAATTTATATGCCCTTGATATTTCACCAATATTCCATAGTTGAGATAATCATATTATCTGATAAAATTTATTTTTGTTTTCTATCTGTTCTTCTGTATGCAACCTGCGATCTATCTACCATCATTAAATAGACAAAGCACTTTCTATACATCATTGTCTGATGTCAATAAAAAAAAAATCGGTGACGTAAAGGAAAAAATCATGCTGTATATACAATTTGTTGTTCTACTAAGTTTTCCACACTCTCTTAGAGGCCTTCAAAAACAAACATTCAAAATGCCTTCTACTTATACAACATGTTTAGACTGTAGATGCGACCCGATTATAGTAATCTTTTCTGCGGATGTCCCAGGACACTCAATTAAGTATCAGCACGAAAGATATAGGATAAACAGAAGCGACAACACCTACATATCCAATGCTAACACTTAATAGAGCTTTCAGAGAAATCTTGAATAAACATCTAATCGATCCAAGCTAAGGTTAATTATTACTTACATGACCCGACTCAAGTCAGACACTCCTTGATACTTTTAGTGATAATAGATTTTTGAGAACGATTTGTTCTCTCAATATTCCTACATATTCTTGTAGACCACTATCTCGTCGAGCTGCATTGACCCATATAAAAATATCTCAATTGGTTTTTTGTAAACTTTCAAAATGAAAGCAATTCTCATGAAATAAATTACCTTCCAGAATCATCAGTTGTTTGTGATTCTGATAGTGATGGTGTTGTTATACAATGATCCATATTACCATGTATTAATCATAGAACATCACCACCAAGAACAAATCCTAATTTTTCAATAAAAATATTTGTTTTATATACTTAATCATATATATATATTTCTCAAAATCTGAAGTTTATACACATGCTACACTTCTCAATATTGGTACAAGACTCCATACTTGCTGACGAAATGATGCATTGACTTGACTACGTTCACTTGTTGACATATAGGCATTCTAAACAAAAACTAACAAAGAGTTTTTTTTTTCTTAGAGAAAAACTAAAGTTACTTGCGAGATAACGTTCAAAAAGAAACTGAAACGAAAATAATATCATCATTAAAGCACAGCCTTTTGCCTTCGCTTCTTTGTTTTGATGCTGAATGAATGTTCCACCAACAAGATTCGCCTGAAAAAAAAAACGAAAATGATTTATCATATTAAACATTTATTTTTTTAAATTTATATTTACTTTGTGCATTTTCTTTTAAGCCGACATCAAAAGGAAGTTTGGCATTCGATGTACTAGTTGATAAACAACTCAAGTACTAAAAGAACAATCTATATACATATAAGTTTTCTTTTCTTGTTAAGTTTCTATTAAGCAAAATTGAAAATGAAATGATAGTATAGGGTATGATTTTTTTTATGTGGCATATCGTCTTTTTACATAAATTGATGATGATTTTCGCATAAAAAGGAAGACTTTTTAGAAAATAACAGTAAACTCTGATATGAGCTTTTAAATATAAAAGAATTAAGCCTTTTAACGGAAAGTCTATAGAGAATTATGGTTAGTTGAATAAGCTATTCTTGACCTTTGTTTGTTTAATGTTTCGAAAAGGTCATAACAAAACTGAAAAACTTTAGTGTAGCTTTTTTTCTACAACTACGAGATTCGAATATATATGATCCAAGATTAATTATTGAAAGAACAAAGTCTTAAATTTAAAAACTACCATTTGACTACGATAATGTTGAAGAAGAATTACATGACCATATAATAATGCTCGAAAAGTTTGTCCATCTTGAGTTGCTGATAACTAAGAGGAAAAGAGTCATTTTTGTTTCTATTTTTATTTTTAACTTTTATTACTTGTTCAGTTGAAGTTCTATTAAGCATTTCTAGCAAAGCTCGTACTGATACAGATACGCAACTTAAAAATATATGATCTTCGTAGAAATATATTCATTTGAACAAAAAACAAAATAAAAAATTTTATTACCGCGTGTATAAACTGAATATCATCAGCTTCAGCACCCATCATTTGTTCATCAGTCATTTTATCTATGTATATGTATAACTATTTATATCATCATTACTATAATGATCATTCAAATCTATAATTAATAAAAAAAAAACATAATTTTCTTACTTTTTTGTATTTGATCTATTATATTTTCATCAATCTAATACAACCATGAGTATGGTACGTCAACCCGGTGATAAGAAATGTTTCGAGGATAAATGACTGCGATAGAATATAACAAGAGATAATAGTAGTTAGGGATCTTAAAAGTATACTGTTGTTATTACCTAAAGGTTTAGATTATCGGCGGCATTCAAAAAACAAAAAAAATTAATAGACACAACATATGATATCTGGTTATGCTCTTATTATATAACAATATCATCATTAGAAAACAAGAACAACGACAATAAGAATTCGGATTTTTCTTCTTTTCAAAGAAAAAAGAAAAACACTTAGTATCATTAATCAATAGTGACGATACTCTATTAAAATTGAATATGATTACTAAAACGAAATTTACTTTTATTCTTATATATCAAAAATAAACTAAATATATAAAGAACATTTTGGTCGAACAATATTTGCCGTAAAAGAATTGTTTCTTTTCAGTATAGAATACATAGTAGACTAGAAGACAGAGAAAGATATCGTTGTATTCAAACGACCATTTTTTTTCTTTATTACTTTGTTTCTCGTTGAATAAATACAAGCAAAACAAAAAACGAGAAAGATATCTTTGCTTGTCTGATATATATCTTATTATTTATGAGAATAAGACCAAATGAAAGCAGGAGGGGAAAAAAGTTCTGCTACGAATTGATGAGAGAATAAGCTAACATCGTTCTACTCATCATTCGTCTGTCCATACGTTATATTATAGATTAGTATATAGTGACAACAGTTCTTCGTTTTAATCTGCTTGATATATTTTAATTGTAATATACTACATATGAAAAGTTACACTAACCTTTATAAGTATATAAAGAAAAAAAAAATAAAATATTCGAAAATAAAATTTTTCAACTATTCATACTAACTATAATATACATAGATTATCATCATTATTGTAAGATGCGCGTAATTCAAAACTTCAGCAAATTTTGTTTTTGTTTTCATCGAATAAAGCACATCGAGTTGCATGGGCAAAGATATATTTTGGGTGTGGGTGTGGGTATGGATAAGAAGAAGAGCAAGACTCGCACCCAACCCATATCCAGACCCGCATCGACACCCACACCCACATTCACACATACTCACACCCTAATTCTATCTCATATTCTGTTAATCGACTTCGGGCTTAAGTAATTATATTGTATTTAATGAACTACGAAACTATGCAGTCAAAATCTTCTGACGTAGAGTTTGTTTTTTGAGATATTCATATTTTCAGATTGTATTAATTCTGACATTTATTTAAAAAAAAACTTGATTAGACCACTGCTTTCATGCTAAATATACAAAATAAAACACGATTTGAATCATTTGGTTTCATTGCATACTTCAATCAAATGCAAAAAGATCCGTGCTTATAATATTCTTTGTTATCTATATATGAAATACCGAGAAGCATTTTTCCAACAAACAATTGCTCACGATGGGATCTTTCGTACATATCCAATTATTCAAAGTCATTCAAAATGTATTTGTCATCACATAATTCAAGATGGTTGTATTGATTCTTTCACTTATCCTGATAACCTGCGATAAAAGATTTAAAACCATTGTCACACTCATGCTCATATTGATGTACAATCATTAAGATATTGTCATAATTAAAAATGGACAGCGATTAAAGGATACAAAATAAGTTTTTGATTCTTTCAACCAATATTGTAGAATTCGAGCTGTTCATTTATTGTTGTTATGGCGATATAAGCAAATTAAAATTTACAAAAAATTTGTGAATTAGTTCTAGAAATAATTGTTAAACATAAAGAATTTATAGTTTGAGTA
This sequence comes from Rotaria sp. Silwood1, assembly GCA_905250075.1. Taxonomy (NCBI): domain Eukaryota; kingdom Metazoa; phylum Rotifera; class Eurotatoria; order Philodinida; family Philodinidae; genus Rotaria; species Rotaria sp. Silwood1. Next base: position 179,974 of record CAJNOP010000189.1, read on the forward strand.
TGTTCAAATTATCTTCTCCTTGTCCACTCGCTCTACATATATATTTTAACTAAAAGATTCAACATGAAATTCTCTACCAAACTATGTATAATTTGGTTTAAAACTCATTTTAAATATGGCACAAAAACAATGAAAAGCTGGCATAATGTGTGCTATGAGGAAGTCGATTTTACTAACCATTTATTTTTGTAATTGAATTTAATTTAATAAAACATCTTCACATGCGTAATCATTTTCGACATCTGTTTGATTTTTTTTCTTGTTTGCATCTGTTTTTGTTATATTTGAAATGAGTTTCAAACAAAATGGAATATAGTTTTGTAGAGGACTTCATGCTAAATCTTGTGATTAGAACATGTATGCTGCGAAAATCAATCTCTTCTACTCTTGAAATATATTAGACAAGAATATTGTTCAAGATGATCAAAACTTGTTTTACACCCATTAATCTATTACTATTTTGCATGTTATTTAAAATAGAATAAAAATCAGTCTTTCATCTTCGATTACCAGTCTACTGTTTCAATATATGACAGAGATGTCCATCGCGGCTGGAAATCTGCCGCTGCCGCGCCGCGGCCTTAGAAAAAAAAAGCTGCCGCACCGCTGCCGCGCCGCGACGGTTTATAAAAAAATGTTGCCGCGACGCTGCCGCACCGCGATGACTTATAAAAGAAACGCTGCCGCGCCGCTGCCGCGATGAATTATAAAATAAACGTGCCGCCACCGCGCCGCTGCCGCGACGATTTTCAAAAAAGTGTTTCTAATTTCACTGCTGTGACTATATTTGACCAGAGATATGGGTACTAGTCCATCAGATTTATTCAATATCAGGGCGTTTCATTTGTAAATCGTGAAATTCTATTAAATTCATACAGTTTTTCAATGTCCTCCAAAAAAATCCTGCCGCTGCCGCGATGGTTTTTTAAAAAACCTGCCGCTACCGCGCCGCTGCCGCGATGACTTTTAAAAAAATCCGCCGCTACCGCGCCGCTGCCGCGGTGATTTTTTTTAAAAACCTGCCGCTGCCGCGCCGCCACCGCCACCGCGGCAGCGGCAGCGGCAGCGGCAGCGCCGCGATGGACATCTCTGATATATGATGTATATAAACTAATCTTCACAAAACAAATAAAAAACGACGCAGTAAACGATTTTTGCTGGAGTCAAGGTTTCACGTCTAAATTTAGCTGTGTATACGATATCCTTCATCATAATAAGTCAACGTGAGAGTCACATGGGCATACCTTTATTTAGATTCTTTTTTTTCGGTGTTCGTGCATGTTAACATGTCTATCATTATCAATATATATTTTTATCTCTTATTTAGTGTTTACATCATTATCGATCGTTAAAAGTTGACTTTTATTTGAAAAGTAGACCAGTGTGTGAAAGAATTTTCCATGTAATTGCATTTTTTTTAAATGATCAAATTATTCGTTCGTATTTCACTTGGTTCTTCTAGGGATCCACGTTTCACCGATGAGGTAAAGGTCTTTCATCAATTAGCTGCAACACTTCAACAACCATCGAGTACTTTATCGCCTGAATTGATGCGAGAATGGCTTGAAGATCTTCATAGTAAAGGCAATGAAAAGCTTAATGGAACATTCAATGGCAAACTTGAAGAGAAACAAGTGAAGACGAACTCTGCCGGTAGATTGTGACGTAGTGAAATATGTGCTTCATTCTTATTGAAAAAAAAAACAATATTTAGATATACCAATTAATATTTATACACCGATTAATACCAACAAAGATAAATTAGTTGTTTACTTCCATGGTGGAGGTCGGATCATGATTGACTATTAATTTTAATTGATAATTTTGTTTTAAATTAGGCTGGATAGTAGGCAGTCGAAGAACGCATCAAGCGATTATAAATCTTCTTGCAGAGTATTAAAATTTTTGCTTTTTTTTATTCAATAGATATTATGTTCGTGATTTAGTGCGACAAAAACTGTTTGGATTTCGGTCGAATATCGTCTAAGTCCTGAACATAAATATCCGATTTGGCTCGATGATACATGTGCAGTAACTAAACATATTATCGAAAATAAAGAATCCTATGGTTTGTTTGTTTATCTATCAATATCTTGGTTCGATCTAACGATATTGATTATTCATTTAGGTGTTGATAAAACAGCTAAGATTGGCGTAGCAGGTGATAGTGCCGGAGGTACGATTAGCGCAGCCGTTAGTCAAGAGATGAAAAATATCGATTTTCAGGTAAAATTTTCTGTTCTATATGCGAAAATAGATCATGATTATTTCGATAATAATCAATAGATTCTCGTCTATGGTTTGTATGATTTTACTCGTTCAGCACCGTCTTACAAGGAATTTACTGATGAACAGTATCTTTCTACACCTGCACTGCTTGATTGGTATGAAAAGTTTATGTTTAAGTCAATATTTCGACTCAAATGATTCATCTTATTTTCATAGGTCTATCAAAAATGCATTTAATAATGAAGTTGATGCGAACGATCCTCGAATATCTGTCTTACGTAATACATCACCCGATCGATTACCACCAACTTTATTTATTGTTGCTGAACTAGATCCACTTCGAGATGATAGCTATGGTATAAACATGCTTTATAGAGAGGAGAAAATGTATGTGTATATAAATTGAATTCATCTTTTTTTAGCATATAAGGAAATTCTGGATAAAGCTGGTGTAAAGAACAAGCTTGTACTTTTCAAAGGTGTTATTCATGACTTTTTTGCTTTACCTGGTAAGAAATTTATTAGAAAAACAAATTTTCACCAATAACACTCTTATCGATACAGGAACCTATCCAAAAGCATGTGCACAAGCTATTGATGCTATTCAAGAATTCATGGCATCCATCTCATAAACATATTTATTGAATCAATTCAGCAACTTGTACTACTATTCTTTACTTTATTAAACTGAACAAATATGACAAGAGAAAAAAATTATCTTTGCTAGAGTAGTACTATGGAAAGTATTGTCGTAGTGTAGCTTATTCATTTTGTTTCTATTTATTATCGATATTGTTTATTATTATTATTTTCTTTTTGCGTGACCATTATACCCGCTACTACATTAAAACGATTCGATTTTTTTTTCGATGTCATCATGACAAATACAGCAAGAAGTGTGAGATAAATTTTTTAATTAACATTAACACTCTAACTGCATTTACAAACGTTGATCTAAGAGTGCTAGTCGACTTATAGACGCTACCAAGATATAGTTTCAAGAAATAGATTTAAAATTATGTAAATAATGATATAGAGATGAATATAAAAATGCTGCAAGTGTTATGTTCTAATTCCAAACCATTTAAAGACGATTGACTAAATTACTTAAGTGCAAAAACATCAGTAGCACATGTAAAACCAATTAGAAAATATGTTGTAGCAATAAGCCAAGCATATGTGATATTATTTATAGGTGGATAATGATATAGAATATACCAAACTATAGTTAAGGATGTGGAGGTTGATGACGCAGAAGATTAGATAAACATCATCACACTCACCATCACATCTAAATTGAGCAAGGTTATAAATGATACTTTCTCAATGATGATACATTATTGAAGTCGGTTAAGTTAAGTAGCGGTTAATTAATCGATGATGCATATAATTATATTGTTTTCATACTTAGACCCATCAAATTGGTGTTCATTAAATATTCATGTTTTAATGGTAATCCATTGAATCGGAGCTATGATTTCCTAACGATTGTATTTGTTTATTCTAAAAGTGAGCACACTGACGGCCTGTCCACGTAACGGTATACCATGGTGGGCGAAGTTGACCTACTCAATCTGCCAAAACCAATATGACCATCGTGTAGAACGATGCTGATAACATATAGAAATGCATATTTCTTTACATATTTATGCTAATTCTTGGAAGAAAAAGCACTAGGAAAGCGATGTGTCGTGCAAGAGATAAAAACCAATATTTATTATGATTTCTTATTTTCGAGTTTTTCATATATATAACTCTGTCCTTTTCGAAAGCTGTCACATCAATTAATAATGCTTTCAAAGCTCTGTACAATGATGATAAGGGATCTATCATTCTGCGTTTCTTCAGAAATTTATTTACGTTTGTAAATGTAATCCATTAGTGAAGGTGATTCCATCACGAAAATTCCTTATAATTCATTTCTAGCCAAGAGTAATTGTTTTTTTACTTCAAAAAGCAGTGCTCTAAATACAGTTTTTTACGCTCTATCCAACCAACGAATTGAGTGTTCTTATAAGCATTTTGGCAGGTGAAGAGAGCCGTGACGGAATCACCATCGAATGATTAAGGTTTCCGACAAAATTTTGAAATATTATCTTTTTCTGCAGTTATGATGCTGAGCAGATGTGAGAATGTGTAGAAGCGATGTTAGAGCCCGATTAGCTAATTTAATAGATGCTTTATAGTGATTCCATGTATTTTCTATCATATAAGTGATTTGAAGGACATTAGCGTAAATAGTGACCGGTCCTAGCACAACTTTGCTGAATCGTTCCCATGAGCTTGCCTGATATTTTCATAGTAGATAGACCTAGTAAAGTTAGATAGAAACTAAAAATATCAGCTCAAATGGATGAACAATTATGGAGATATAGGCATTGTAATATAGGTATCCAGCAACATTTGGACTAACTCACGAGGAAATATTTTCAACTGTCAAGTTGCTTTTGAGTTCGGACTCTGTGCATAAAATAGACTCTAAAGAGATATGAAAAACTCCAAAAGGATAAGTCCTCTTAGACCTTCTGTCCGGAGTTATAGGCATTTTACTGGAATTTCGGCTATAGCATGATATACACCAACAAATCGAATAATGGTATTTCGATCTAAGATTTTGCCCATAGACAGATCTATTGGTCAGTAGAATGTTCTGAAAATTTCAGCTCAAAAGAATGTTTTCTTCTCGAAATATTAAAGTTTCAAAAAACGGAAAATTCTAGCATCATTTGTAAGCTATGGATGATTTTTGAGACCTTGATGTTTGGAGAAGAGAACATTCTTTTGAGCTGAGATTTTTCGAACATTCTAATGGCCAATAGATCTGTCTATGGGCAAAATCTTAAGTCGAAACACCGTCATTCGATTTGTTGGTGTATATCATGCTATAGGCGAAATTCCAGTAAAATGCCTATAACTCAGGACAGAAGATCTAAGAGGACTTTTCCTTTTGGGGTTTTTCATATCTCATTAGAGTCTATTTTATGCATAGAATCCGGACTCAAAGCGATTTGACAGTTGAAAGCGTTCCCTCGTTAGATGGCTACATCTAACATGTTTTGACGTTTTCAAAAAAAAGGATTTTTATGCTATAACAATCGTGACCGAAAATTTTTCTTCATTGATTTTAAACGTATGACAACAGATTGTTTATTCTAAGAAACTATCTTTAAATTTTTAAAGAAAAAGAAAGATAGAAAACATGATCATTTCTCAAACGTGATTCCGTCACGAAAAATGTGATTCCGTCACGACACCTTTTTCTGCCCAGAAAATCAGCAATGCATATTTTGCAATTTTTTTTTGTTTTTTTATATAGCTAGGCATCTTAGCTACAACTCTTGTAGAGAGAGTTTTGCCACTACATTTATAGTTGAGCTAAATTTTTTTACTCTTTGAACAGCACTCAAAATCAAAGTCCATTTTATGGGATTCCGTAACGTACCTATGTGCCAGTCATAAAACAAACACTAAAACTTGAAATCCTATGAAACTTTCAGCATGCGTAGAGGAACTCAACTTACATAGCCTGTGAATATTTTAAGCCTTACCCTATTTCATTTCGTTGAGATATTACAAAGACACGAGGAAAAAACGTGATTCCGTCACGCTTGGACAAGCCGCTGAAGAAGAATGAGCATTAGTTTTACATCATATTTAAATATATACTTTTTTCAAAAATTCGTTATACAAGATCCTCTCAATACCTTTACCGTTTATTTAAGCGCTATTTCTTATCAATTTATCTCATATATTACTATAATCTGTTTTTCAATGTTTCCCCAATAGAGACATACATAGATTACTATCTTCAATTTTTGAGCTCTTAACTATGATAATTTATATTAAATTTACTTTGATCGAGTCTTAAATCATGCTTTTCAATAGGTACTCCGTGTTATCTATTATCTCAAAGTTTAGAAATGAATTAAACTTTAGAATAGGTGTTAGCTATTAGACGCTGGTGAGTTTAATGAAAAAGCTTTACTTACATATCCTAGTCTCACGACTGTATCCATACTCAGATGATTCGATGTTGAAGCATTAAATATTACATTGAAAAGAAGAAATATAATTGCTTTAAATTACAAAAATCTGTCGATAAAACTGTAGAAGATCAAATAATTTTTTTTTAACAATTAATTCTATCGTTCCATATATGATCATATTAAAAAAAACAGATTATACAATAAATTATTATGAAATGGGCAAGAACCCATTCCCATAAGCGCGTATTGATACATTTATACAACACAAGAGTAAAAGTAATCTAATACGTTGTTTCAAATCTACGAGTAAATCAATTGGCAATATGATTTTCTGTATTTTGGAACAATGAACTTAATAGAATGTTAAAAATATCTTAATCCATGAATTAACTAAACGTTCTTTTGGAAGTTTATTTTTACACTAATATAAAAGAGAGAAAAAAAACAGGCAAATATGATTTAGAATAGTCTTTCAGGTATGCCTAGTCGTAAATATAATACCATCTATAGATGTTTGAAAAATGAGTTGACTCTGTGACGTGTACACTTCATTCCATAAAGCTACTATATAGTTTCGTAATAAATCTTGGACTAATGCATGGAAATTCAAATGGAACTGTCAGAAGACTATGTACAAAACTACAACGATGACTTCTTTTTGGTCTTCTTATATTTTATATTTTGACATAATTTATTCAAATAAAGTTCATTTATAATTTTTCGATCATCAGAAGCACAAATATCAACAATAATAATTTTTTTTTATTATGTTTACTTTGATAAAAATTAAAAGGATTAACATTGTTTGATCATTCTATTTGAACATATCTGTTAGTGTCTCATCTACTATACTATTCGAAATAGCATAATATGTATTCAAATGATATGAAATGTCTGTAAAAATCAAATAATATTCATAGACCGATCCTGGATACATATAACATGTATATGTATACTTGATTTGAATATAATGATTATAATCTTTGGTATGTTCACTCATATTATTTGTTATATAAACATCCATTTCTCTACTGTTTTATCTTCGTTTGATGATTCATTTGATATGAATAGAATATCAAGTTAATGTCCTCTATATGCGTTATTCTTTCAGTGTAACCAACTGTATTTGATGTTTTTTCATCATGTATGACATGAGCTGTTGTTATTGTCATAATATCCGAATCAAGACTATTCCCTGTTTGACAATATTCACATATAATGTTATGACTATCATCGATTACTCAGCAAGTATAATCAAATAAACGATGATAAATCTAGAAAAAGGGATATATATTCAAATAAATTTAGATTTAAGTTCTTATTTACAATAAAGAGAATATAACGATTCATTGAAGTCGATTCATGATTGTTTTACTAAATTTTTCAAACAATCAAACAGCATACTTTCAACATGAAACTTTGCTCATACATAGAACTCGTAGAATATCGTAAGAGTGTTAGCTGAAAATAATTTTTTTTTTTCTGTTGATATACTGAGCTTTCAAATTGTATCTAGAGTTGTCGCAGATATTGAATGAAATGATCTGAAACTTGGCTAAAATAGTTCATGAGAACGAATTACTTCAGGATTTTCTAGTTTGTCCAAGATCTCCTTATGTAGGTCTACTATGAAATCTTATAAATAGTTTAAAACGATCGAAATCTGTATGAGAACATAATGATATACTATACGTACAGTAGTTTATCACTTCCCTGTAAATGTTAATAATTGATTATGTATGTGTCTAACCTCAGGAATCTGTACGAAATAATCATATAGTCAAATGATCATTTTTCAAAACATCATTATATGCATAAGAATGTACTAATTATCATTGTGCATGAATATTATATTTTCGATATTTTTATATTCAATTAATTACTTCATTTGCTTCTGAATTATTACAATAAAGAGAATTTTTTTAACTAGTGAGAAACTTGGCCTAGAAATTCAATTATTTCTTCTATTGTCGAAGTAAATAGATAATAAAAATTATTTTATTGTTGTTGATTATTTTAATAAAAATTTAATGTGTGTATTATTTTGAATGAAATATATAATTATATTATTTAAATTGATATATCAATAAAATATACTACAATAAATAGATAGATAGATTAAATAAAGGTTAACTAAAAATATTGTCTTGTTCAATATAATATTATTCTTGTCCTTCACGTTCTCGTCGTTTATATTCATGTGTACCTTCAATAGTAACAACTAAACTATTTGGTGCATCCATTGATGGCATAATAACTTCAACAAAATGAATTTTATCATTTTCATTAATAACTTGTTGCATTGCTTTTTCAAATTCATCACGAGTTTTAACTTGACCAGCAAAACCAGTTATCGATTGTGGACGATTTTGTTTTAATCCATTACCAAAATATTCAAAACTCTTATGATAATGCCACATTTGAATATTATTATAAGCACGTTCAGGTCCATGAATAAGTTTTTCAATAGTATAACCATCATTATTTAATAATATAAGAACTATATTTGTTTGAAAACGTAACATAGATGATACTTCTTGACAAACAAGCTATTATATTCAATATAAAAACAAAAAATTTTATTTCTATCTATTTATTATTTTGAATAGATTACTTGAAAAGAACCATCTCCAACTAAAACAAAAACTCGACGATTATCTTGTTTTCCAGCTAAAGATGCTCCTAAAGCTGCACCAATAGTATATCCAATTGAGCCCCATAATATTTGAGTTAAAAATGTAACCCCTCGTGGTGCACGCATATTAAAAATACCTTGAAATTTCAATTATATTAATAATTAATTAATATTATTTAAACTTACCAAATGCTGATGTACCCGTTTCTGCAAGAATAATTGAATTTTCAGGAATAAAATCGGGTAATTTAGACCAAAAATATTCATGTATTATTTCATTATTTTTATCATCTAATAATGGTTGTGGAATTTCAAATAGTTTTTCATTATATGGACGAATACGTTCAACTGGCCATATTTCAGTTAGATCCGGTAAAATTTGACGCATATCAACTTTATCATAGATAGCATAGAAAACTTTTGTATGATATGTATGAAATTCTAAAATAATAATATAATAAATAATTTATTCAGAATAACTTATTATTATTATCGGGTGTTTCAGAAATATTTTTCAAATAACACTAAAATAATAAAACTAATGAGATCTTAATCTTTTCATTTATCATAATTTCTGAAACACTCGATATAGTTTTTACCAATTGTTTTCTTTTGTGATAAACGATAAGTAAAACCACCAGTATTAAAATCACTATTCATAGATCCAATTGAAAGAATAAGATTAGCAGCATAAACTTCTTTTTGTACTTGTTCAAGTGAACAATTTCCAGCAAAAACACCACGAAATTGTGGATGATTTTCATCAATACCACCTTTAGCCATAGGTGTTACATATATTGGTAATTGAGTACGTTCAATAAAATTTAAAACTGTTTTCATTAAATCATGTCGAATAGCACATCTAAACGATCAATGAAAAAAGAAAAAAAAACAACAACATAGAAAATTTCAATATAAAAATCTCAAATATAAATTAATTTCTTACGCATCAACAATAACAATTATATTTTCAGCTTTTTTAGCAGCATCAATAATAGCTTCAATGGCTGCTGCATGTTCATCTTTTGGATTGTGTGGAATTTTTAATTTAAGTGATTTTAGATTTGATAAATCAACATTAACTTCAAAATCACTAAGATCAATTGCTAATCCAATATAAACTGGTCGACCTTTGAGTAAACTAAATATAAAATATATTTAAATGAAAATTTAATAAAAAATTAATCAAATACCATTGAGTAAGAACACGATCGATTTCTTCAATTGCATTTTTTTTTGTTAATATTGTTTGAGCAATCTTTAATAAATAATTCAATTCTATATTAAGTTTAACAAAACAATGATTAAATAAACTTACAGTTACTTCTTTATACATATTTGCAAATACACGAAAATCTCCATTACCTAGTGTATGATGAAGAATAGCACCACTGGATTGAGAAGCTGTTGGTGGCATTCCAACAATATGAATAACTGGAACCATTTCAGCATATGAACCAGCAATACCTGAAAAATCATTTATTTATTTTGTTTTAAATATAATTTATCCAAAGAAGAAAAAAAAAAAAAAAAAACTAGAAAATCTTACCATTAATAGCTGACAATTCACCAACACCAAATGTTGTTACAAGAACCTAAGAATAATAATATCAACAAAACAAATATGATTAAGATTTAGATGTTCTTTTTATATTTTACTCCAATGCCACGAATACGTGCGTAACCATCCGCTGCATATGATGCATTCAATTCATTACAATTATTACCCCATTGAATACCATCAAAATCTAAGGAAATGATAAACAATAATAAAAACCGTCAAAGAAAACTCTTATTAAAAAAAGAAAACAAGTATCACCTTCAATTTGATCAAGAAGTGGCTAAAAAACAAAAAATGAAAGTTGTTTTTCGAGCATAAAATTGAGAAATATTTTACCAAATTATAATCACCGGGTACTCCAAAGATAATGTCAACACCTAATGATTTTAAACGTTGAAGCAAATAATTACCAATAGTTACTGTATCAGAGGACATTTTTTTAAGATTTTGATTGTTCAATACACGGGCTTTGATCTGAAATCTAACTTGGTGTGTATATATATATAAGGAACAATGTACTCAAGTCTTTTTTTTTCTTTTCTCTGACATGCCGGAAACACACAGGCGATGTATGTTCTTTCTTTATAACATACTAGCCTTGTACAGAACTCTATTATATGAGAAATATGTACTATGACACAATCTTGGTAGAGAACAAAGTTCTATATACAAAAAGATAAATTGATGAAAGCTACCATGAACTATTGAACGAAATCATCACTTAGATGTTGTAATCAATGCAGTCGTACTTTTTACTTTCTTGCTCGTTATTCTTATTTTCTGAGTAACATCAAATATGTTATAAATGATAAATATTCGACTATTCCTAATAGATTAGAACTATCCACACACGTGCATGCGTCAAACCTAAGAGTAATTTGTTGATAGGATATAACTGTTGGTTTTTTTTTCTTTTTCATTTTTGACTGACACAAATATTACTTTCTTTATCGGACTGTCCCTTGACACAGAATATGCAGTTAAGAATTGATTACTCATATTTATTGTGGAAATCTTCATCAACCAAATGTCACTTGTTAATGAATAAGTCTTATGCAAATATCGATGAATTGTATCATCAATATCAATCTTCCTCTGTCTAACTCAATACAGAATAGATTTCCACATTTTGCTTGTATAAATTAATGAATCCGTTTTTATTTATTGAAATTTTGTTGACAATACACCAACATATTCGAAACGAAAGAAAATTACTTGTTGCTATGTAATGATACTACTAAAATAAATCAATAAATAGAATTCTAAATTAATTCTTATGGAATATTATTTCTGTAGCTTATGTCAAAATAAAACTATTTAAAAAAAATGGAATTAGCAGATTATTATTTTTTCGAATAGTCTGTTTTTTGTTTCAAATAATAACTTACTTGAAAAAATTTTAATTCGTATAACAATGTTGATAATTTTATTAGTTAGGTTTTTTTTGTTTACATAAAAGATATTTAAAAACAAAACAATATCAAATATTATTTTATATCTAAACCAATTTATACAAGGCTGTGTATTATGACAATGAGAAGAGCATTCTATGGATAAAACTCAATTGCATCTGATAGTTGTTTTTTTTTTTTTTATTCATGCATATCTAAATTGAATATTGACCTAGATAAATGGGTCAGACAAGTATCATGAAATTTATGGTTTCTTATCAACGATTAAGAAATTACCATAAATAAAGGTAAGAAACGCCATCTGTATTTTATCGATAACAAACGACATCACAGAATATACAATGTATACCTTTAGTATTATCGATCACGAACGACATTATCAAATTTTATTTTCTATACTCTACGACCAATAAATTAAGACGTTAATTTTCGAAGATACATAAGGTAGGGGCATCTGTTATCTATTTAAATCCCAATACGAAGTTTCAAAAATGTCTATTATGGCAGTTCTTTAATGGATTTTTTTCGACACCATAGTTTTACTGTCATTTATGGATAAGGTATTGTTTTCATATAGTACAGTTACTCATTGGATTTATCGATTTTCAAGTTGATGAGAATCGTTGGAAAATGATTCTCAAAATGATCACCTAATAACTGCTATTACTCAACAAAATATTAGTGATGATTCACACATTAGTATTGAAGATATTAGTTAACAATTTTCATAAGAAAACAAAAAACTTCATCAATAACAAATCGCATAAATTTGCGTTTTAAAATGTGTAATATCACATATGCAAGATTTGTTCTCAATTTTTTGATGTCTTCAAGAGAAAAAAATTTAATTTATCCATGCATGTCTGACTGTGCTCTTTCAGATTATTGATTGTTCAATTATTTGAAACGTAGCCTTGATACATATTCAGATGTAACAACTTTAGTTAAACTAATAATGAAGAAGTTCAATTCAATAACTATTCACGAATATGAACTTCAGTCAAGATTATTTCGATCAATAAATAGAATAATAGGAAGAGGTATTATTTGAACAGTTTTATTTAATCTTATTAAAATACTTATAACTTTATGAATATTCTAATTTTACAGATTATAATCAAACTCATACGAAAACAAAAAATACTATTCATCATATGAAAAGAATTTCTACCTTATTAATTCAGTACAATTGCTTATTCATTAGAAATTTCTCAAATAACAATCGTGATTAATAGACGCCATAAAAACAGATCAAAATATATAAATTTTATTCATGCAAAAATAAATATGAGTTTTCTACATAATCTATGTATGGGTTACAGAAAAAAGATAATTGATACTATTGTATGAAAATCAAATGTTGATAATGAAATATATACCTGAAAATGATATTCATGTTTTTTGGCAATTATTTGTAGCCGTTTTGCACCGTTATAATTATTTCGATTTTAAAGTATTTTAGTATCATTTTTTCAGGTTTATCTCTACCGTAGAAAAAAGAAGTAGTGTGCTAACTGATATCTTGAATTAGTTTGGTATTAGTGAAGTTTCTTTCAATAAACTACTTTGAACTAGCGTGTGAGTGTGGATTAGATGGAAGAAAAAATCTACATTTACATCCATTCCTGAAAAAAAAACATGATCCTAAATTCACAAAACTAAATTTGAAATGTTTGTCAGAAATGTAAAGGATTTGTTCGTTATGATGAATAGTGATTAGCATAAGAAGAAACGAATAACTCGAAGTAATAGTGATTCATCGTTACTTCTTTCATTCTTATTTTAACTTTTTTTTTTCATCAAAGACTAACATTAGTCATTTTTGTCTGAGAGTGTATTGTGTTTTTAATTCTTACCTGACAATGATCTGTACTTATCAGATAGAAAAAGACGCGCTTGCTGTATAGGTGTATATATGAAAGACGTAATACTTTTATCTTATCTTTCTCTTGTATATATTTACATACGCGCACACCTAATACATACAATCAAGCTTTGTCTAGATGCACATACGATATGGCTAATGTCTTTCGTCAAAAGTCAAATTCATTTCTGTCAATCATTTAAAACATTAGTTAATCAAACATAAATTTTGAAACATTTCGACAACAATGATTTTACTAAAGAAGAAATAAAGCTTTTTCGTCCTTTTCTTTCTCTGATTTATTGACAGTATGCACGATACGACTGGTTGATCTTATTTGATATCTTCAACCGATTCTTTTTCTTACCTTTATGTAAAAGACGTATATGAAATTTTTCATTTTGTTATCGACAAGCTTTCGACACTAGTTGTATCATCTACACAAGTAGTGTCGGAAGCTCGTCAATAACAAAATGAAAACTTTTATATATATATTTTAGTTAGCTTTTCAGTTTCTTGAAAAACTCTGTTTATAATTCAAATTTGTTATTCTTATCTTTCCATGTGATGAGAGATGTACGAGGAATCCATCAGTTCTGAACTCTTCAAAACATCAAAACTTAAACAATGATGAAAATATGCACGTTAATCAACCACAGCTAAGAAGAAGTCAAGCATGTGCGAAACTTAAAGTAATAGATCGAGCCTAGCGTTTCAAACGAAACTTATACTATCAAACTTTGCTTAGTCAGACAACTTAAATCTTACTTTCAGAAATTTAGGATATCATTATTAACGAGAGAAATGAAGAATATGCGATATAAGTTTTTCATTGTATATTACATATACGTAGATATATATCGTATTGAGTATATCTACGAGAGTGTGGATGTACGTGATGTGAATGTTGATTATTTCTTCAACAACATCCACACCTCACCTATCCTATGCTATTCGATGCCATGCTTGAGTTCGATTAAAACGAAATCGAGCTTTGACCTAATGTTTAATTCTTTCTTGTCATTTCTAGCTGTGCTGAAAATCTCGAACGATCATCATCGGTATATTATAAATAAGTAGATATCATGGCCAGTGACGCATCAAATTCAAAAATGCCAGAACAGCCGAATATTCTCTTCATCATTGCTGATCAAATGTGTGCTCCGATTCTTCCTTTGTATGATCCAAAATCACCTATAAAGATGCCACATCTCAGTCGATTAGCTAAAGAATCAGTTGTCTTTGATTCGGCTTATTGCAATAGTCCACTTTGTGCACCATCTCGATTCGTTCTAATGAGTGGTCAACTACCAAGTAAGATCGGTGCCTACGACAATGCTGCTGATTTCATTTCTAGTATTCCGACATTCGGTCATTATCTGAGAAGACTTGGCTATCATACTTGTTTGTCTGGAAAAATGCATTTTATAGGAAATGATCAATTGCATGGTTACGAAGAACGTCTCACTAGTGATATCTATCCAGCCGATTACGGATGGACCGTTAACTGGGATGCAGCTGAAGTTAGACAAGATTGGTATCATAACATGAGTTCGGTTCTCGATGCTGGACCTTGTGTACGCAGCAATCAGATTGATTTTGACGAAGAAGTCATGTACAAAGCTCAGCAATATCTCTACGATCATGTACGCAAACCTGTAGGAACAAACAAACGACAACCATTCTGTCTAACTGTTAGTTTAACTCATCCACACGATCCTTATACGACACTAAAGCATTTCTGGAATATGTATCAAGATGTTGAGATTCCTTTGCCTACTGTAAACATCAAACCAGAAGAGCAAGATCCTCATTCTGTGCGTCTCATGAAGGTCATCGATATTTGGAATAATCCAATGAGTGACGAAGCTATTCGTCGAGCTCGTCGTGCCTATTTTGGAAATTGTACATATGTCGATGCAAATGTTGGAAAACTTCTTCAGATTTTAGAGGAATGTGATTTAACAGACAATACGATAGTTATTTTTTCAGGAGATCATGGTGATTTTCTAGGCGAACGTGGATTGTGGTACAAGATGAGTTTCTTAGAACCATCTGCACGTGTTCCACTACTAATATATGCGCCAAAATATTTTTCACCACATCGAGTGAGTGAATCGATTTCGACGATTGATCTGTTTTCTACTCTAGTTGAACTTGCTGGTGGTCAACTCGAATCCCATCTTGAAATCGACAGTCGTTCACTTCTTCCTCATCTTACCGAATCGAGCATCAAACACGATGAAGTCATTGGAGAATATATGGCTGAAGGTACTCTAGCTCCGATGATAATGATTCGTCGTGGTATCTACAAATTCATCTATTGTCCGATTGATCCTCCTCAACTCTTCAATATTTCAAATGATCCACATGAAATGATCAATTTGGCTGAATCATCTTCGGTGGAGCATGCTCAACTCTTAGCCCAATTTCTCAAAGAAGTTCAACAACGCTGGGACTTTTCTGCTATTACTGCTCAGGTCATTCGATCTCAACGGCAAAGACGATTCACAGATGCAGCTCTTCGAATAGGTCAATGGAAATCCTGGGATCATCAACCATTCAAAGATTCGTCGAAACAATACATTCGATCAGTGGCAGCTAACTTGGATGACCTGGAATATCTAGCTAGATATCCTCGTATTGCTGAATTGCCACCCAGTGCTGCGAAAATGAACACTGATTAGGAATGTTCATGATCGAGACTTTTCTGAATGATTGAGGTTGGATTCATGCCATATCTTTTGAATTTTGGACCCGCTATTTTTTGTTTCTTATAAATTGTTTTGGTTCTCTAGTGTGACGCGCATGATGTATTATTTATGTTGGATTTAGTTAATAAATGGACAGAAGGTTTGAGATTTGCGAGTCAAATGTTAATTTCATTGACAACACAGTCCACTTAGTGTTACACGTCCGATACGAATTCATCGATCCATTGCATCTTGCTAACCATACTGCTGTTATTTAAGCAGAGTAGTCTCCTAACTAGCATTTCATGCCCTTTTATTTCATAGAATACTTGCTGCCACCTGAAGTTATCGTACGCTAATAGAACAATAAGAAAAACATGCACATTTTTTCTATAAAAGGATTGCAGAAAATGTTGATCCTTATAGCTCTACGATAAACAGGTACTGAACAGAGTATTTTTTTTGATCAGTTGAAAAAGAGAAATACTCGCAAAATAAATTAGTAAGTCGTATATAAATTCATCAAACATATTTTACAAGACTTTTGTTCATATAACAGTTACAAATTTATTGTCTGTTTGCTTCTCTTTTTTTTACTCGTGTCATTTCATTCACGGACATGTGACAAATACAAATCATGCATTTTTTGAAAGAGTAGAAAATTTCCTATCAATTGATAAAAAAAATATTCTTTGCAAAACGTTTCTATCGAAAAATTATCAAAGACATTTAGGAGAGACCATTTGTGGCATTTTTCTGAATCTCATGACAAGTGTGGATTTTTTTTAAAGAACACTTCTAATTTCTGTTGTGTCGTTTCGTTTAGGAACGTGTTATACAAATAAGTTACATATAATTTGAAGAAAAAATAAAAGTTCTATCGTTTAGTTAGCATTGTAGATTATCTGCTTTTCATATATCGCTTATCTCGAGAGATGTATGTGACAAGTTTGAGCGGATTTATATCAGGTCTTTCTGTGACCATATAATCGATGTTGAGACTTTCTGATGAAATGTAAGCATAGTTAGCCCTACAAAAGATCTAGTATTGGCAAAAAATCACTTGTTTCTGTGTTTATAGCTCTGTTTGTTACACAATTTTCAATTAGTTTTGAAGTATGTAATGAGAAAAATGAACTACTGCTGTACAAAATGTAGTCAAGATGTCTATGTCTATATCATTCATAAACTGATAGTGTGATTAGCGTTTTGAAAGTTTGAAAAATGTTGACTGTATTTTGAATTTTCAAAAGAATTTTTCCATTATTAATGGATTTATACTTCAGTAGTCCGAAATAATGAATGCGATGGACCGGTTCATAGCTAGATGGTCTTTATGTATAATAAAATTAGCCATCTCCCATCATCTATACTGTGCCATTGTGAGGTTCGCATTGAAAAACTTTCTAAACTGTTGGACTTTTAACTGCTTGAAAATTGTTGCACCGCAAGTTTTAAGTTTTAAAAGACAGTTAAAATTTGTGAAAACAAAAAAATTAAGATTCTAAAAGAATTCCTTTGATCAAATATTTTGTGCAACGCAATACTGCCCATGTTGAAAAAAATAACGACCAATTTTAATTATGACTGATTTACTTAATTATTTTATTGAGCAGTAAAGAAAAAGTTTAAAAAATGCATACATGAGTAAAATTCTAACTGGAAAATCTATGAAGCAGTCAAATGAAAAATTGCAAATTCAATTGCTTCAATAAATTGCTTGTTGATCCCTAATGTGAACCCAAAGGCGTGTATCATTTTGAACATGACCATACGAATAGTAGTGCCAACCGCCAAATTGCATCAAATGAGCGTTCGCTGTCCAACTATTTCCAGCATATGTGGTTCCATTCATTTGTGGAATGTATATTCCATCATCAAATGTGACCAAACGCCAACCAGTATTATATCAGAAAAAGCATAGACAAGTGCATTGCTCAACTCAATGAAGAATGCTTACCAGAAATACTTAGCACACAATGCATCAACAGCTGTTCGATTACTAAATTGAGAACCGGCAACTGGCAATGTGGTTGTGATATGCCCATTGTCCAACCAGCGTAGTACCAGGCAGACATGGCAGCACCATTTCCGAGTATGAGATAAGGTGATCTGGATGAATCGTCTATCTTCATACAAAGCACAGACCGTTGTTCGGTGCATAAGGTATCACCTGTATAAGCATTGCAATCCATTCCATTCGGATCGTACCAATTTCGACAGCGGGCAAGATCAATGCTGAACGGAACCAAATGATCCCATTTAACAAATGTCAAATCTTTTTTTGCTACTATAAAATATAATTAGATGCCATTTCTTATAGGCATACAACAGATATCGAGCTCCAACCGTTTAACTTTATCGTCTCAGATTCAGTAGTACTCTCGTCTATAATTGGCACTTTTTCATTCCATAGAGGTGTTTTCAGAAGAAGCGCAGTAATTATTATGTAAACAGTCTGTGTGTTGCTCTGAAATAAAGAATGTGACAAAAGTGTCGATACGCATAATCAATTTTCACATCTTAAGTGTTATTTCAGTTAAAAATGCTCATATTTATGTAATAGAGACTGAAATACTAGGGGGATCAAAAAGTTCTGAGAATTTTAAAAATGATCATGCCGGATTTGGTAACCTATCCAGAATTAAAAAACCAAACACATCATGTTGTAGAGCAAGTCGAGGCGCGTCGAATAGTATACCACAAATCCTGTTTTCATAAGATTTTGAGGGAACCGGACTGGATTTACTGGCATACGCCCATGAATTCAAAGATTCACCAATAGCTACTACCCCTGGAAAACGATGATGAATCATCGAAAAGTCGCATTTTTCTCTATCAAAGATTGGACGATCGGAGATGCTGAGCATATGAGCTTGTAGCCCGTGAAAAGCATTACAAACTACATATAGGAAAATTATTTTTACAAACACTTTCGACTGATACCAAGGCTAACAATGGTCGTCTACCAATAAATCCAGTCTGGTTCCCTCAAAATCTTATGAAAACAAGATTTGTTATGTACCATTCGACACGTCTCGACTTGCTCTACAACATGGCATGTTTTGTTTTTCTAATTCTGAATAGATCACTAAATCCGACTCCCTCCTTTTCAAAATTCTCAGAACTTTTTGATCCTCCCTATGTATATCGCTTTTATTATTGCAAAGGTGTGTACAACACAACATTAAGTATAATAATTCGCAGTGATTATTAGTATATTACGTTTAACGATATCATCTGTATTCAGAAACACAATGATAATGGGTACTGAAGTAACTATACAGACTTGAAAAAGTGAACTTTCTTTACTTTCTCTCGCAAATTGTAAGCAAGGAGACCAGAAAATTCTCAAAATCACAGACAATGAAAAACTTTTTTTGGCATGTTACTGCTTGCACTTAGTCAAATAGTCAAATCAATATGCAGAGAGTCTTCATAATCAGGGTGTAGGTCTGAGTGTGGGCGTGGGGTGTGGGCGTGGGGTGTGAACATAGCATAAATTCACACCCACACCCTCCAATATGTGATATTATTGAAAAATGAAACTGATACATAAAAAAATTTATGCAAAAAAAATCATCTGTATATTTTATTTGTATTTATGATTTCATAAATTTTTGTGAACTATCTAGCAAAAATTAAAAATTATACGTTCGTAAAAACTTGTCTACTATTTATTTTATAATAATAAATGTTGTCTTTATATTTAGTGTATGAATATAAAGATATGATTTATATTTATTATTTTTTTTAAACAGAAATCAAAACAAAGTAACACCATCATTAGCAGATAAAATGACTTATGGAAGTGATCAAGAAATCATTGTAAAAAATAATTTCAGATGAAGATTAGATTCAATTTGGAGCTCTGACATGTCTTATTAGTGCCAGAAATAAGACTTCGCTGTGGCACGGGGTACTTAAATTCAAAACTCACTTGTTGATATTGCAATTATGTGATGTAATTTAAACTTAAAGAACTGGTTTCAGAGAGACAAAGTATAATACGAATGTGTCTATATAGCGGGTGTACTTCCGAGCTCAGTTAATGTGACGAAAAAGAAAATTTAACTTTATCATACCTTGAAATTGCAAATATGAAAATGTTTTGTACACAATATCTATGCTACATTTAGCAGCTACTCAAGAAATTTGACATGTTCGACAAAGCCATGTGATTGCACATCGAAGTAATGTACAGGTATACATCTAGTCACATGTATTCGAGCACTTTCTTATATCTTTATACTTTATTAACATGAAAATTAATTTAATTTAAGATCAAGATTTAACTAAAAATACAACAAATTAAATACTATACATTAATATGCAATTGAATAAATAAAATACATAAATAAAAACAATGAAATAATCTAACTGAAATTTAAACTATAACCTTTCGTCAATGCAAGGTTGTCTGTATCATACATTTATGAATATAAAACTTTTAATTTTGTAAAGGTTTGATAAAAATAAATTTGTTTGTCGAAATGTTACAATTTAATTTTCAGGGTTATGAAATTATTGTTTTATGAATGTTATTAATTTATCATTAAGAATATTTTATTTTGATTTTTACTTAATTCTTAATTTTAAACTAAATTAATTTTCATTTTAATAACATATGAAGAAATAAGAGTAATTCACCAAAAACACAAATTAATTAAATATGTCCTTCATAATAGGCGGTAATGAAAGTATCATATATATTTTTGACGGAAGAAGCTCATCAGAGGATATGAAGTAGCATAGATATTCCTGTTCTCAGATTATTATCACTCAAGCAGAGAAGAATTTTAGAAAACACAACTTTTGAAGTGTTCAGCTATGTGTAATAAAAAAATGGTCTTATAAACACCAAAAAAATCTAAACTGTAAGTGTGAATATGCACACAACTATTAAATTCCATTGTTCTTTATCATGTGTACGTATAAAACATCCCTTTCAAAAGCATTTTCACGTTCAATTTGTCGCAATTGATAGTAATGTTAGCATTCTTACAAGACCTATTTGTACATTTTTGAAAATATTATTTTCATTTCCATTTTCACTGAAAACCTCCAATGTTCTAACAACTAGGAAGGATGAACTATGAATGTGATTAGAAATGAGATTTTCTCGTTCATGTCATTTCGAAAGTTCAAGCCTTCATCGGTCTTCTAAATAAGTGAAATTTTTTCTAAATAGGTTTATAAGCAGAAAAACAAACATAATAGTTATTAGCATTTAAATGTATGATGACTCTTTATGATTGTATTTATTCACAAAATATGTATTTTATGAATGAAAAACTCCTTCGATTATGGTTATTTATGCTAATCAATCATTTGGTAGTTCACGCACTTCTTTATTTTAACTGTAACAACTAATATTGAACGACCACAAAAATATCGATTGTCAGTGAAATATAGTCGAAAAAAAACATGAAGTTTTTGAGAGTAACAATAATATACATAAAATCCACAATTTACTTCGTATCATGATATTTTTCCTCTAATTGATTTTTCTTTCAGATCCACGCCAATAAACCTTTCATCATGTCTATAAAATAATCCAGATCATTTATTCAGTTTTCTCTTACATGTACGTTCGTGATTATCAATTGTGGAAATGAGAAAGAAGACAAAGAATCTCAAAGATGACATACTGGCGCCTGAATTTAAAGTTCTTTGCTTTTCCTTCTTTTGTCTGAATCTGATGATTTTTTTCTTCACTTGAGTTCGATTCTTCCATAGTTCGAATCCAAAGTCTATAATAAACATTAAACTTGATATTCTTTTTCTGTGTCTTTTTTGTATGCTTTAAAATAACTCGTTTTCAACTTTCATGTATTGCGGTAATCGTTTCACTTCATTTTTTTTTTGCTATAATGATGCTTTTGTATTGTCTGCTTTACATATGACTTATGTGACTTCTTCTGAAGTATTTTATACGTTTATACCATGAGATACATAGTTCGGTACACACGTAGTTAAATGAATCGTCAGAAATTTACTAACGAAATGTTTAGAAAAATAGTTAGATAGTAAATTTGTGAGATAGATAGATAGTTAATGTTCATTGTAAAGTGAAGTTTTAGGAGATATTTTTTGAATAATAATAGAACAAGAACTTGATTTCAGGTTTGCAACATTGTTTACAATCAAATGTTGATTGATAAAAGAAGACTGTTCATATGTCCAAAAAGAAAATCAAGAAAAATCGTTGTTAGCTATCTAAAAAGAAGGGTGACGTGCGGGTATAATTCATCTTCTTACTCAACCTAAACCCAATATAAAGAGAAGCTCAAAGTACTTTAATGATTGGGGAGCGAATTCTAGTATATTCGAAAGTAGAAAATCTGACCTACTCGGCTATATGCATGAAACTCGAAAATCTTTAATTTGGACAAAAATTGAAATTTTTGACGAAGAAAATGAAGGGACTCAAAGATAAGTTCAGTTTCTTCCCAGTCTGTAATATGAACGAGTTAGAAACTTTCGGAAAAGAAAAATTCAAGATCGCACATAAAACTAATTATTTATAGATGTTACGAGTTCACCCATGAATCTTTAGTCTCAAAGTAACCGACTATCTATATATTTTTACTTCATTGATTAATCAATCATTTATTTTAAAATAGAAAAAAAAAAGAATACATAGAAGCAAAGTAAGAAGCTTAATTTTGATACGTATTGAAGCATTGGCCGGAGTACTACTGGTCGAACTAGTCGAAATAATCGTGGTATTGTTTAGAATAGCATTTTTGACGTACAAACAGGCCATGGTGGCGCTGATTTCACCTGATTGAATGGGTCTTCCGAGAAAAAATGTAAATACTGTATGATTAAATTCAGTTTGGCCGTTTGGCAATGGAGAACTCTGATAATAGACCCATGTCTTCGAGAGATCTGTTGCAGTGTCAGAACCCATCATGAATTCGTCATTACGAGAGAACACTTGACCAATAAAGGTGCTTCCAATTCTTAGCGATTGAGGGCATGCAGATGGAAGGTTACCTGTGAAAGAAAAGTCGCCGCCACACATTGATGCATTGACATCTGAGCTCATCGAGTTGATGATATTGTTCAGAATACCTTCAGAACATTGACTTCCCCACAAGCCATCGCAGCTTCCATGTCCATTGTCACCATTCGAAAGGAGATTATCACCAAAACTGAAAGAAATCCCAAACGCAATACATTGGCCTGTTGAATTCACAGTTGTTGAACCACGAAGAGCTAATATTGTTGTTCTCATCGAAGAGTCATTGTTTGTTGGTATGTCGTACATGGATAAATACAAATTAATTGGAGCGATAGAAGAAACCAAAGAATAGATTGAAATATTCCGAGATACTGTTAAGTTGGGCAGCTGATCGTTTACGGGAGGCTCACCATCAACGACAATAATAGAATCGTTGTTCGAATCAGTAGCGACTAGGCAAATAACGAGGGCTAACAGCCAGAGATGAATCATGTTTCGACTCATGAGTGATTTCTAAGATTTTGCTTTTTCTGTGAAGTAAAAATATCCTAATTGAAGAGGCAGAAAATTAGGCAAATACTATTCAAGATTTAAAAAAAAAAGATTGTATCTACAATCTCTTCAAAAATCAAGATTTTGTGTTGTGTCAAATTTTAGACTTAACCGTGAATAAAATCGTGATAAGAATAAACAGAGTAACCCTCTCAGACTCTCTTCGAGATTTTACTTTCGGATCCAATAAGAATTAATGTATAATCAAGTTCTGTATTTTGACGAAAATGGATATGTACATCATCTCACATCTATTTTTGCTAAGTCTTAATCGTTTCACTCTTGAACAACAAAGTATTACTTGTAACATTCTGAAAAGACACACTAAAGGTGGCTCATTGCTGAAGAATATATCAATTAAGACTTTCTTCTATATTGTTGGTACTCGATAACTGTCAACAAAGTTTCTGCTTACATTATGAAACACACATATTCATGTATAGTTGAAAGTTTTTTTATTCAAAAATTTTTTCTTAGTCACCGACGAGATCTGAGAGTAAGAGAAACAACGAACCTACTCGTTTACTTCAAAGCAAAGTAATGTTTGAAAAGTTATGCGTAGTGCCTATTATTATATATGTGCTTTTATCGCTCTATTACCTCTCTTTTTTTCGCTCTCTTACATACTCGATGTTTGCCGACGATGGTTAGAAACAAGATGAATATAGAACACATACTAATGTATGTATTTTTTTATTTTGCATCTGTTGATCCTTTCAAGGACAGAAAAACAAAGAGAACCTGTGTTAGTGATCGATTTGCACTTGTCACATTGAAGGCAATAATAATTAACGTGTACATAAAATGTTTTATCGGAGAAAGCCATTAAATTTGTTTGTTTCAGTTTTTTTCACTACGCAATTGCATGATTCCAAAAAAAAAAAATGTTCGATGCAATTTTGCAATGAGAAATATCAATTTATTAATAAGAAAAAGGAAAGATGTAGTAAACTTCTTCCTGTATTAGAACATTTCCTTGCTCAAAAGTTCGCAAGACGTCATAGAAGAGCCGGGTGTTCTAATCTGATCAAGGAAAAAGTTTTAAATTTTCGATTTTTGAATCTCATTGTATTGCCAAATGATTTAAACTGCTGTTATGCGAATAGTAGAGATACTTCATGCATTAGAATTTTAACATTTTATTAGAACAACAATATTACGACTTACTCTTTCTTCTCATTTTTCGTATCTCCCTTCTATTTGCAACCTTTTTCCTCATGTGTACGTATGAGAAACATTCGTGTCTCACAAGAACAAAGTCAAAAGAGTTAAACATTTTTGTAATTATCGCACATTAGAGATAGTGTTCATAGCAGAAGCATTGAATCAATCGGTGATTTCTTCTCTAAGCAATGCTTCTTGCAGTAGAATGACTCGTTGCAAATAATTTTGGAAATTTAATATCTTCGACAGAATCCAGTGTACCAAGCTAAAACTTTCAGACAATAACAACCATTAGTACTACTAATCGTAGTAAAAGTTTCAGCTCGAACGACTTTGCTAAAAATGAGAAATTGAATTTTCATTGTAAAGCTCTCATAAGTGCCTAATAACTTCTAATAAAAAGTACCATCTGACGTATTAAAGTTGTCTTGCTTCGGATTGGTGAGTAATTCATTAATATTATTGTTGCATTTTGAAAGTATTACTTTGCTGCTCATCGAATTACTCTCATATTTTCACATTGATTGCCTTTCGCAATGCCAGTTATTCAAGAAAAAGACTTGAAAATACAAGACAGATTGTCGCCAATTGTAATCAATCTCTTGTCTCTTTCGCTTTTCTTGTAATGATCGTTACATTTCCTGGAAAAAAAACCAGAAATTAAAAATGGTATGCATAAATTTGTTGTTTACCTTTCAAATCGATCTTCTCGGTAATCTTGTAGAAATTGCACTGAAAATTTTTTCATCATAAAGCAATAAAATGTTCAGTGTTCGTTGATATTAATTTTGAAACGAAAAATGAAAACATAGATTTGTAAAAGATTTTTCAATGCTTGTTTTCTAATACCAAAAGCAGCTTATACGTTAACCTGTCCATTTTGAACATTAATCATGATCGAGCTGAATAATTCGAGATTTCTCATTTGTGTAGTCATCAATGCAAGTGTAACACTAACTGTTGGATATGGCTCTCGAAGGATTGGAACAGATATTTTCTGTTTGATTTTTTTGCGCAATTGAGGATGTTGACACAAAAAATACGAACGAAAATAGAAAAGTAACAAAATAAACAAGAAAAAAGAGATAAACCTCAGCTTAAACACCATATGCTGATGGAAGACCACATACATCAGGAAAAGCAATAATATAAACTACAGATTGATCAATTGTGTTGATATTTGCTGATGCTCTTGATTCACCGATACCACATACTGATCGTTATATTTCAGTTTTATTTCAGATAAAATCAGATACAGATTTAACATGAAAACTATTTTCTGCTATTAGTTATCCATGTAATTCTGATTCGACTGAAACAGTGCATGTTTCAAGAAAGTAAAATTCAGCTATGAAAACTTATTTCAGTTTATATTCGACTCGATTTGTAGCAGGTATTTTGCATGGTAGGATGGTGTAACGAGCCGAGAAAATA
Source organism: Rotaria sp. Silwood1 (assembly GCA_905250075.1). Lineage (NCBI taxonomy): Eukaryota > Metazoa > Rotifera > Eurotatoria > Philodinida > Philodinidae > Rotaria > Rotaria sp. Silwood1. The sequence goes on from CAJNOP010000189.1 coordinate 206,474, forward strand.
AAATACAGACTGTTGTGAAAGTATAGTTTTAATATCTTATTTTGATTAATGAAATTGATACAATGATTTCTTCAAATAGTTACTTAGCTAAAATTGTGAGTTCGTCAATTAGATCAAAGTTTTATTTCTTCAATTAATACTTATTTCGTCTATTGATAACACAAAATAGATGGGACTTGTAATAACTTTGTTTTGAAGCGTCTTTTTTCTTACTTGATTCTTTCATTATATGAACCAATTTTAGATTAAATTATAGAAAATGTTTAATTACTATTGTAATGAGAACGATAATACTGTTCAATTTACATTGTTTTCGTGGTTTCATTTTGCTAATATTTTGCTTCGACTATACATACACTCAGCAATATTAGTTGTTTTCCACTCGATATTGTATACTTCAATGTTGGAATCTTGTGATAATGTTATTTACATTTGTATCTCGCATACTTCTGTATCCAACCTTAACTCATATTTATCACCACAAACAGTTTGTTTGTCTTTGTTTACAAGCTACTTTTGAGTCTCAAGTAGTGATACACTTTACACAAAGTCATGAGCACATACAAATCAACTAAGATATTTTGCCTTTGTTCTAGTCGAGACTTGATTAGTTTTACAAAAAATAAAAATTGAAAGAAAATGAGATGGGAAATCGAAATGGATTGAAGTTTTCAAGATAAGCACGAAGCAACTGTCTAATTCAACATTGTAAACCTATTAGTAAGAAAGTGATAGGTTCTGTAATAGTTCTAAGCCTTGTCTTTATCGTCTTTTGAACAAAAGCTTATCAATACAGTGTCTAGCAAAGATAAAAATTGTCACCTTATATGAATTTTTTTATTACAAAATTAGTTTATATATGATAGTTTAGAGATCGGAGAAGATATTTTTCGAGATTCTTGGATTTTTCAACTTACAAAAACCTTTTTAAGTGCAAAATATCAAATGAAAACCAAAGTTTTTCGCATGGACAAATTTTTTTTTGTAATTACACATATGTATATTACTGATTTTGAAGGCTAAGCAAGGGGAGAAAAAGCTGATTCTATGGCGATAGAATCATCGGAATCGCACAGAATCAATAGAATCACACAGAATCAATAGAATCACACAGAATCAATGGAATCACATAGAATCACTCAGAATCACGTGGAATCACTCGGAATAAAATACCTAAGAAATGCATGTCTATGCTTCTTATCATGCTTGATCAAATACATTTCATCGGTTAGAAGCAGTTAATTGGCTTTTGGCAGCTTTTCACCGAGTAGTACAATCAATTTCACCATTTTACAACAAAGAAGCAGATTTTGTTAAACTCCTATATACTTTCGAAGAAAATATACACGTTTGTAGGTTTAAATCGAGGTTTTTGCAACTTCCTCTTCGCTCTAGCAATGGCGAGTGAGAAGGAGAGAACAAAGTCAAAGATTATTGGGTAGGTTTCTATAGTATAGAGAAAAGACGCGTAATTAATAACGATGGTTATATTATTCTAAAACTCTTTACACCTTAACTACGTAGTCTAAATATGGCAGGTTTTGGTATTTAATGCAGCGAAAGGGTGTTATCGTAGGTGTCATTCAGTAGGTCGATGCTATTATTCATTTCATAAAGTAAGAATAGGATGAGCACCATGTAAAAATATGAAATAGTTGAATTCCAAATTTAGAAAAAACTCAACTTATATCTCATAATTTGTCAAAACAAGTAATATTGTGTCAGACTCTTCCTAAATGATCAAATCAACGTATATAGCAAGTTAATATGGTAGTCAAATAGACGATTGAAAGAATAAAATGATATTTACACTTCATATAACATGTGTCGCATATTATCATTGGAAGAAAAGAATTGATGCATTGAAGATGTACTGCATTTCACAATAGAAAAACGTTTTCAGTCTAACAATATTAAATGAATCTAATAAATTGCTCGAATAATAATGATACATGGACACATTTTCGACATGATTAAATGTAAGAGCACGCGTATCAGCTATAAAAAGTTGTAACCGTTTTGGATGATTTATTTGTTAAGTTATTTGGAGCTCTTTCATATTTTATCTCAAGTATACAACAAATAGAGTTTCTGAATGCCACATTTTCATTCATCAAGAGACCAAAGCGATAAGTTTTCGGACAGATTTTACCATATCAACCAGATTATCTAACAATTTTCTGGTACATGATCAGGTTCCCAAGCAGTTTTCAATTGATTGAGCCCAGAACGATTCTTCGACTTTTCAAAGTCATTGAAGTGAATCTGATTTTCTAAGTCAGAACACCTAGAAAACTTGACTGGCTGCTGGAAGCAGCGACATGAGTCTAATTGGCACGTTAAAAACTGCTCTAAAATATGGATGATCCTTTATCTTTAATATCCTTTATACTAAAGGATAAAGATAAATGATTTACTTATCGCTATTTTCTAAAGATAAAGGATTCATTTATCTTTGCTTAGTAAAGTAAGACTAAATGACCACTCATATTCTATAGCCGATAAAGATATCAATATTCTTCGATGCACCTTGCGCCAAAACTCTTACAATTGTAAATTTCTATCGTCATTGATAATGAGGAAATGAGAAAGTTTTCGACCTACGCGATTTCTCTTGTTTCACACTTTACGTAGATTGGTGTTTTCGACATCTTTATTTCGAATAAAAAATTAGCCGAAATGAAAGAGATCAATACATTTTGGTTATAATCAAAATTTGACTTTGTTTTGCGATTTCTTGAAAACACGATGCTGTAGTGAAGTTTCTAATTTAGCAATCGTAGAGTCAATCGGGTCCTATCTATCGATTTTCAAAACTCATTAATTACAATGCCATCGGATTCTTTTGAGTTCAGAAAAACGTATTTTTTAGTAGCATCTCAAAGAAATCAATTAGTGCCAGACAAAGTACAGCTAGACAGTAAGAAATAGTGAGTCACGAAGAATCGACAGCTTCTGTTTCTACAAGGACCTATGGTAGGCGTGAAGGGCTCTCTTTTACAACTAAAATGAAGAACGGATGTCTTTTTTAATCCAACTGGTTAAGCTATCTTTTGTTGCGTTCTGTTGACACTCAATGGCTATATGTTACTTAGTCGCGCTCGTAAGTCATAAGATTTGGTTCTCAAGATGATGCATCAGCTGAGAGCCAGTACAAAACCATCCTTCTACATTCATGTCTTTGTGCTCTGTGTAGACAAGCTGTAGAACACCGTGCGCGATGCTCTTAGTATGATAGACAGCATATTGCGCACAGAACGTTCTCTCCATACACACAACAATAAATGTATGCAGTTTTTAGCCTAACTGATACGACGTCAACGCGAATGGCCGGAAATACACAGTTTCAGTCCCATAAAGTAGTTTTTTTATATTCTTCGTTATGCTGTTGTTCCATCGCAGTACTTTGTCCGTCTTGAGAGTCACAAATAATGATGGCCGAATGGAGTCTATACAATATCGTGTGATTCTCAACTTTTTAGGAAAGATTGGTGCTAATATGCACAAAGTGGCTATATTTTGCGTTTGATACAGAAAGCAAAATGAAAACTTAAGTCAGCTACTTGAGCGCTCAGACTGCTTTATAATTTTTGGAGTTTACTCTCTTTACGATCCTTCACTTCTTGATGTTTGAGGACTACTCTCTCCATACCATCGAACTTTCACAAACTGTACATATTAACTATGAGCTCCGGTTTCGAAATCAAGGCAACAGTGGTAATCAGGATGGAAAATAATGAAAATTCGAGAAACAACAGTAATCCAATTTCTTTCACGACTTAATGTTGATTCCAACCAAATCTAACATTTTGAGATAATTGTCGGGCGAGAAAGCTCGCTTGCGGTCTGTAATCCTTTGAGTAGTTATGGTAAAACAATGAAATCAACATCACTGGTTCATTGGTCGGTTAGATATCGTCCCAATATATGATTTGATTGTTGTGAAATGAGAACTGACGTGATTTTGGCTGAGATTCAGCAATAGACAGATTATATCTCTTGTGCTCGACTCACTGATTCTTACGATCATGAGTGAGCTGCTTCTCCTATTGAATGGAATGATTGGGAATCTTCAGAATTTATCTCTGTAATGATTCTAAAATGTTCCTATTGATATTACGACATCATAGTCGAGAAATACAATGATATTCATAGTGATTCTAGACTCGATGGAATCACACAGAATCATAAGAATCAATGGAACCACACGGAATCACACGGAATCACATGGAATCAACGGAATCAACGGAATTATATAGAATCACATAGAATCAGTAGAATCACGGAATCAGCTTTTTCCCCCTTGAGGCTAAGGATGTTGTTGTCGGTTGGACTCTTATCAATAAGCAAATATCGAATTCATTCGAGTAATTCAATGTCAATTAAAAGTGAAGGTGGTATTATTCATTCAGTAACAGATGAGAAAGAGGATATTTTCACATCAGCAGCAATACGATTTCGTCAAAATCATCAAATCCATGAATTATTCGTTTCTGTCTAATATTGGATGGGCACATCAATAGATACTATAGGTACATTCATCCATCACAGTAAAATCAAAGAAAAACTTTTCGAATTTCGTCGAATGTGAATAGGCTTGTCGTGTATAAACTAAAGATAACAGCACATCGACGAAAACAAGTTCATTTTTGTTCGGGTTAGAATATTAAATGAAATATGTAATGAGACAACTTGATGGTGCAAAAATTCTTCTGTTGACAAAACAAAGAACATATGTGGATAGTGTTGTTATCATAGATTATCAATCCTCTTTCATTTCTTTTTTTTTTCTAAAATAACTTTTCACATGGTGACAACAACTAGTAAAGCATTTTGTGTTAAATGCGAAAAACCAAAAGCGACAGTGATATATGGTGAACGCTTCGAAGATTTTTGTCCTGCTCATATGAGTGAATAATTCGTTAAAATTGAAGAACAATTTAATGAGTTTCAAATGGAAATTGACATACAAAAAATAGAGTCATCAAAACATGAATTAATGAAACAAATCGAGAAATGGGAACGGGAATCGATTGAAAAGATTCGACAAGTGGCTAATGAAGTTCGTCGCGAACTCTCATCATGTGTCATTAGATTTTTTTACCAATCTTGATGTCAAATTGAAACAATTGACAGAACAACTCATTCAATGTCGTAAACAAGAAAATTTCATCTACACAAACATTCAGTTTTTCAATGAAGAACTTAAAGGATTGAAAGACAATCTCAAGAATCCACTCGATTTCAAAATAGATCACGACTCAACATCGTTCATCAATAAAATTCGTTTTGTAATGACAGGTAAATTCTCTGTTTTACTTTGATATCCCATTGAAACATAACAGCAAGTTCCAAACCTTTTTTTTCTGCAGTCTTCACTACTGAGAGAGAAATAATATGGAATAGTGAAACAACTTTCGATGATTAAAAACAGCCATTGACGATAGTGTTCCATCCGATAAGTATTTCACGTTTGTTCATATTATAATGACATTGCAAAGACTAGAATCTAAACTAAATTCAAATAAGCATAATGTCATAACATACATCCATCAAGAAAATGTTTGCACATTTCATGAATCGTTGAGTTCGATTTGGATATTTAATAAACGACAAATTGTTATCGAGAGAAATTGGTCGATCTCTATGGAAAAACAAGTATGTGGTACTTCTTTTAAACACTTCACCCCTACCCCGAGACGTACACACCCACATCCTAATTATTCTTAGATGTATTGTTTAATTCTTAGAGTAGTAAATCATCGAAAAGTTCTTGTTAGTATCTCCACTGACTTTCTTCTTTTATTTTTACCCTAAACTATAGTTGTTTGATTCTAAAATTAATGAACTTTTCTCTAGTCAATTAGTATTTCGATAGATGAAGATTACTAGTCTTTTTCGATCCGTCGAGAATCTCGATGGTTGCATAAAAAAAATTGCCTTTTTTCGCAACATTTGCAATGGATTAAATACTGAAGAAATGTTGAAAAAACTTTCTTCGAATGAATATTATGAGTAATTCGAAGTTTGATTTTTTTCTCTCTTGATTGACACTCGTTGTCAAAAAGGAATGTTCGTGTTAAGTATTGGAAATTTTTGTCATGCCTAGGAGATGCTCAATGATTCGAGACTGTTGACAATGTTTTTTCTGTCATTGTCTCATATTTCAAATGTTCGTCTAACTGATTCAATAGAAATCGAACTGATAGAAACTTCATTAAGTGTTTCTAAGAATATCGATAATATTTTCTTCGAAAAAAACTTCTATTATGCGATCATTGAAATCGTATCAATAATATCCCAATTATATTTAATGTCGAAAGGAGTATTGACAATATTCAATTGATTTTCTCGATATGAGCCATAGTTGCAGAGAAAAGTTCGATTGAATCGATGTCATAATAATATGACCTGGAAAGTGTTCAAAATGGTCGACCAATTATTGACTTGTCGTTAGTGTTTGTGATGGTCAAATATGATATTTTGTTGTCGAATCGCGCTTTTCATCGATTTGCATGAATTCTATGCCTGTGAGCTAACTTGTGTTTTTTTTTCAGCACCATTTTCACGCACTGCAAATCTGAAGGCAAATATAATATGGATACAAAATGGTGTGGCTGTGGCTGGGGGAAATGAAGACGGTAGTGGAAAACACCAGCTCTATTTTCCGTTTACAAATGGAGAATGGGAAGTGAAAATGCTACTTTGCATAATACTGATGTTATCAAAATTAGTAATCCAATGCTCATATTTGTAGTAAGAAAAGAAAAAGATAACTACACTATATTGACCGTTGTTAGAATAATGAATGAGTAACAATAAATGTGGATCTATCACATTAGTCTCTGCTTTGTGCTATTGACTAGATCTGAACATGACGTCAAATGATGAAATTATTTACCAATAGACTATCATCTGTCTGAAAATGTTAACGATCTAATTAAATAAGACATTGAACAAGAAATAATAAGAAGTTAAAACTAAAGATATCTGAACAAGAAAAAAGCATGTCATTCAGTTGCTCTTCGTTGTCTTACATCGAAGTTAATAGATGTTAAATAATTCTTTTTCGAAGAAAAGCAATGAAACTTGATACTATTGACGACTCTAGATTTTGCAAGGCATGAACAATTTCTTATTATTTGTCTCATCAGCACTTGTGGCTTAAGACTCAGGTTTGATATTTGACCGTTTGAGTTCTAATTATTGCAAACCAATAGCGATGCAAGAAAGTTGTTTTTGCTCAACATTCAAATGATAGATTTCGAATAGAGAACTGAGAGGATTCGTTAACTACAGTGCCAAATGTGATGATTTTTGATGGAAGAAATACTGGCACGGTCGAAACTATACTTTATTCGGTTTTCTCAAATCGTCAACCGCATCGTTTACATACGCAACCAGAACAGATACAAAAAAGGAAGATAGAGATAAAAAAGAAGAATATTCATGAGAGAGGAGATATATATTGGCGTTGTCACAAAAATTTTCAGTAGAGCAACTTATAACGCAAGGTGAAAGTATGGGTAGATGCTTTTCGGTATTCATGCCCACACCCTGATTACTTTGGAAGATCTATACATCATGTACTCTAACAGCATTGAGAATTCTAGCAAACGTTATTAAGGGTTTAAAAAAAACATTTTAGCTTAATGTGAAATTTTAAATTGGAATTATTTGATATAGTTTTTTCTATTGGGAAATGATTGCTATTGCGCCAACAAAGGAAGAAATACATAAATCGAACAAAATGATTGCATGATTGAGATTAGAAATGAATGTCTGCAGTAGTATAATGGTTTGAATATGTCAATTTGTCGAACCAAAGATCAGGATTGAAGATATTCGCTTCAGTCACCATTCTTTAAAATCTTTTTGTGTTTTATTCATCGCGTCGTACACGTAAAATGTGACTGAGCTGCTTTGATTCCCTGCTGTGGAGTTGTTCTGTTTGTGCTGTGATGTAATGTCTATTTGCACAAAGAACGACAAAAAAAAATAATCGGCTGTCACATAAATGATTATTTGTTTTTTTTCGCATGGTTATAAAGGAGAATGTTTTTCTTTCATCTACATCTTTCAATGTCAATAGATCTAAGAAAAAATACATGATCATGTTTCATAATCATTCTTTTGTTTTGCTTGAATGCTGCAATATTATTATGTTATGGATGAACGAGGTTTCCATTGCGTAGTTTAGTTCATGAAAAAAAAAGAATGTCCGCGATAGTATAGTAATTAGTATCCCCACCTGTCACGCGAGAAACAGGGATTCGATTCCCTGCCGCGGAGTAGCATATTTTCTCTTTTTTGTTTTCTTTATGAATTGATGCAGTTATTAGAACGGACAAAATGAAAGGTGGCACAAAATACTCGAGTAGTGATGTATTCTTTTCTTATTCACGATTTACACGTGAAAGTTTTCGTTTGTTGTTGTTTTCATTTAAAAGTTAATCGATGATTAAAATACACGGTAAAATATCTGATCTTTTATAAAAAGATGAGTTGCTCATTCAGGATTCAAATTTAAAGTTGAAAAGTAAAAGATTTGGTTTGAGTCAAAATTATAATACAAGCTAGGACTTCATGTTAAAATACGTAAATGAGTGAAAGATCAACTTTTGAAGAATAATATAAATACTTAATCGAAACTAACATATTCAACTGTTCAAAATTGGTTTTCTCGCATCATTATCTTCTCTTTTCAAATCAATCAATTGGTGTGGATACGGATGCACGTGTAAGTATGAATATGGCTGTGAGTAACAAAATGGCCCACCCTCAAAAATACAAACAATTTTGTTGTGCCAAGTTATTAGAAAGATACTTCATGATATCAGTGACAATTTGAACGATAATAAAGTAATAGTATTTCTATTATATATTAGTTTAGATATTATAAAATTGATTTGCAATTATTGTAACGTGATTCAGCAAAAAATTCTACATCGGACTATACATTAACTTCAATAGTACAATAATAAACAGGTTGTGGTCTTAAGCGTTCGCTTACTTTTAAGAACAAGTAGCAATTGAAAATGTTTCCTTTAATGCTAATCTAACTGCCTCGAATGCGCTCTTCCAGATAAAAAAACAAGTGTTTCAAAGATATATGCTGCTTCGGCTACATAAAAAATCGATTGTTGATAAGAAGGACATGAATTTTCAAAAAGAAAGAGAAAACGTTGACGGTGCTATTGATGTAGTGTTAGTATCTCTCTTTTTTAACAGTACATAAATAATCGATAACAGTATCCCTACTTTATATTACATATAAATAGCATATGGTGAAATAGCATCAGTCTCATTTTCTGCATTGTTGATTCTGGTTTTTTCTCGAGTTACCAAATCATACTTATCGATAAGAAAATTGATTCACATCGGTAGTAAATGGTATTGTGATTTAATGAACTATAAATAGTAGTTGTGCCTCAGGGGCACTTTATTTTTATTTTACTTGGAAAAAAGTAAAGTTAAGTTGAGTTACGTTAATTTACCATTTGTAGGATGAATGAATCATAATGAACTTCCTAAATTGATTCTATATTCTACACTCAGAATTTTCAATCTATATAAAATTATTATAGTCGTAGAAATTCATATAAATATCTATCTCACTTGAAGTTTTATTTCTTTCAACATAGAACAAGAACTTTTCAAGCGCTTATAAAGCTAGTACATAGCTGTGAAACTTTCAAAGGAACAAAATGGCTGCATGGAACTGGTTATCAACAGGTTGGAGCTGGTTAGTAACACTGTGCCGTACTAATACAAGAACCAGAACCGTCTCGCGATTACCATCGTCAGATATAACATGTGACACATTACTCGAATCGAATTGTGAAACACTACGATCGACGATTAATTTCGATAGCGTTTATGATCTTCAGGATATTCTAAGTCGAGGAAATAGATTAGAGTGGTGTGAATGGTATTTGACTTTTGGTGAAAAAGATAATCTCATAAAAGGAGCCAAACAATTTCATCAGGAAATAGAAAAATCAAACTTATCTTGGAGTATAGCTGATAGAATAGATACGATAGAGGAAACGTTTTTAAACTTCATGCCCACTGACAATGAATGGAATAAGATTAGAAAATGTTTCCAAGAAGCTCGTCAGAAAGATAGTCCGTTACCAATCATCAAGGCTTACACCTGTAGTCTCAAATTCAGTCTTTGTGTAAATCAACATTCAGCTGCAAACACGTATCATATACTAAAACTCTACTGTACATTATTCAACTGTCCAATTTTGGCTCAAACACAAGAGTATACAGAAGCTTTTACCAGTCTTCTTTTTCATCCCAAATTAGATGAATTCATTGTTCGAAATAGAACAGTTTATCGTGGTATAGTTCTTAAGGATCAGAAACGTATAGCTAATTATAAGGAAGGTGCTACAATAATAACAACAACATTTTTATCAACATCGACAGACCCTATCGTAGCGGAGTTATTTTGTACAGTTCATCCTGAAGACATGATATCAATATCAATATTTTGCACGTATAATATTAATAATACTCGTCGTCGTACAGCGCTTGATTTGGAAAAAATAAGCAATTTTGGAAACGAGCGGGAAATATTAATCTTACGCTATATACCATTTACAATTAAATCACTTGAACGAACGAACGATGGTCGAAGAATAACAATATGCTTTGATGAATGTGAACAATAGTGTAAATGAGCAGACAAATCGTAAAAACAATATTTATCTGCAAGATACGATTCATCACATCTGTCTAACACAGCTCATCGTGTTTGCAAACTGTAATGTGCCTTCTACGTTTTATATCATAAAGGAAAAGCGCGTTGTTTTTCTTCCCGACTGCTTCTTTTTTGAATATCTTCAAGTTTATATATCTTTCTTGTTCATTCGGTATTTCGCGATTTTTTCAAGGTTTATACAGAAGCTTAACACGAGGGTGTCGGTGTGGTTGAAGAGAAGACTCACACCCACATTCGTAATATGATTTGTACTTGATACGAAAAGAAACCTTATATTTTTTGAATTAACATAGAATCATTCGCCAATGTATATTTAGAGTTGAATGTCAAGGTCTTCATATAAGGCTTAATATGACTTTCGCCAAAGCTATGAGAAAGAGTAGATTTCGTAGTATTTTGAGAATAATTTACAGTTTCCAATGATTTTTTCATTCTGAATTTTAACATGATCTATGAAACCTATATTATTTCTTTAATGAAGTGAGCATATAGCTTCTACCAACTGTCTACAAAATTTGTGTCGAATTCTTCTTTACAGTAAAAATAATATTGAAACTGAATAATTTATAGTGTGAGACACAATCTAAAAGAGTGCGGGTGTGAGTGCATATTATAAATGGTGATTCATGTATTTCACTTTTTGCCTATATTATACTCAACAGATAATTATCCAAAAATATTACATATAGTAAAGATTCTTGTTTTTGAATAATTCTCCTATATTTTATTTAATATTATAAATTTATAAGAAAAACGAGAAATATTTTTACTTTTTTCATTTTGCTGAATGCGAACTTCGACATGGATCTGTGGATCGATCAATTGTATGATCGACTTATTAGTGTTATGATTTAAAGCTCATGAAATATTGATAATAAATTATGTTTCTTCATTAACTCGTGCTTCATATGAATTATCAACATGTACTTTGACTTTCAAGCGACTCAGAGATATTCAAATTGTTATAATTCGAATAGGCATACTCGATAATAAGTTACCAGCATATGTAAAGGCTAAATGATAGGGCATATTTGATTTTGAAATATCTAAACAAGAAAAAATTATGTTTTATTCAATAGAAAAGAAAAGTTTTTACCTGACCTAGCATGAGATCTATGAAAATGTATTTTCTTTTCTCCACTGATAATAACACGCACACAATTTTATGAATGAAGTACCGATTACCGACTAACAATAATCCCAACGTATTCTCAACATACATATAAGCTTATTTGTATGTATTTATATAAATCGGCATACCTAAATTAGTTAAGATCGTTGTGAAGAAACTATTCATAATATCTTTTTCATTTCATTTTATACTAATATTGATAAAACCTACTTTAACATATGTATGTAAGTTATACTTTCAAAAACTAACATTGATTTGATCTAGCATAGTTTTAATTAAAAAATTAGGGTCTTATTTAGAAAAACGAATAAAACTTTATTTGATCAATATAAAATATTTTTCTTACTTCTATCTTCAATGCCAACTATTCGATCAATGATAGAATACTGATCAGTAATCCAAATCACAACAACTTTAATATAATTATAGAACTTTCTATTCATACCAATTATACTCAATGGTGAAGTCATGATAACAATTGAGGCGGCACTTGTTCAATATTAGTCAAATTAATTGCGCACGCATTGTCTATTCTAACAAGAATATATTTTTTCAATGGATTACCTTGTGTAGCTATAGAACCGGATGGAATACCAAAATGATGTTAATCTAATGAAGAAGATGGACAAATACTTTTAAGTGTATTTTCACTGATCAACCTGTTTTTCGTGTAAAGTCATCCATAAAATTCCCATGTGGTTGTAGAAATGATTTGACGTCGATTGGCTCATCTTTCGAACATATTAAACGGAATAATAGCAAGAAAATTATCTCAAATAGCTGATTTATTTAGTTAGAATATAAAACTATTTTATTCATATTCATAAATAATAAAACACAAATATCATGTAATCCATGTTGATTTGAATCAATCAAAATGAGTGTTTGTTTAATTATCAATTAAATTACGTGAAGCATTTATAATTCTTTCATTTCTTGGTAATTGTACTGCTATTTCAAATCATTCAAATAGTACAATTGTGCAAACCTACTAAAAAGAAAGGATACGCTTATATTAGATTTTAACAGAATATTACAAAAAAGTTTTCTAATATTATTCTTCAGTTTGAAGCAGTTGAAAATCATTGAAACAGAATACAATCGTATTTTTTTGAACAGCCTAGAAAAACAAAAAGCAAGCGATTTTCGTTATGTTCCAATAAGAGAACTATTTCAACTGATACTTGCCATTTGAATTTATATTGAGCACGGAACAAGACCTCTCTGAGACTAGCAAAAGTCTGAAAGAATTCATCCCCATTGGCGATTGGCATCAAGTTAGAATCGCTTTACTGAATTTTTTTACTTATTTTTAAGTAATTCTCAAAAAAATCAAATTAGGAAGATTCGACCTAAAATTTTCATTATAGATAGGCCTAATCATTTTCCAAATATCCTAGAAGTTTCACACAAAAAAACTTTTTCCTCGTTAAGATATTGAATTTCGAAAAAATAGCTCTTTATGACAAGACATATCACAAAAACAACGAAGTTCTTTTGACAATCTAATAACTTGACGAAGGAATATTCTTTTCAGATGAAACTTTAAGATATTGTAAGAGTTTATATGCGTATTTGTAGTCTAAACTTTGAATTGAAAATACGTTATTTACTTGTATGGAAAATATTTAAAGTTAAGTTGAAAATCAACGACTTGTGAATTCACTATGACCTCAAACAATGACTGCCAGGTCAGAGAGTTCACTCGTGAGCATGAAACTTAGCAGAAATCTCTCACAAATTCTACAAAGCACTTTTTTCTTCAAATATTAAATTTTGAATACACATGTTTTGTTTATTATGAGTTCCGGAAAAATGCATGAACAGCATCCTACAGTAGTTTGAATACCTCTTATACCTGCAATACCTCTTCTACTTCTTATACTTCCATCATCAGAAATTGAAACAAGATGGTGGACATCCAAATAAGGCATCATACGTTGAAACAATATTTTTCCATTCTACTGTCGCACACACTGACTAACTGTTGTAATGAAAATGAGAAAATAAAAAATAAATGTTGCAGATTTCTTCTGTTAGAAAACCTTTACTACAATACGTTTATGTTTAGTCAATTTTATATTCAAATAAATTTTACAAAATTGTTTCCTTATCCTCGTTCATAGAGAAAACGAACGGTACCTATTAGCATTATTCGATCGTTTTGTCATTTTTTCATTTGAAACTGCAGTTGATATTCTTGTTTGAATCTGAATATTTTATTTTCGAACTAGACTTGCAAATCAAATCAATGGGCACAGATGAAATATATAAAGAAAACAATTACTGGCATTTGTAGATTTGTAGTTTATGTGAGTTCCGTTTATTGTGATATCTAGATTATGCTGACAAATTGAAGAAGAAAAAAAGAAGAGGAGACATAAAGAAGAACAGTTAGAGAACAAGATAACGAATGTACTATCTGACAACATAGTGTAGGACGAACACAAATATATATATATACCTAAGAACAGATTGGGAAAATTCCTGCATATCACGTTGGAAAAAAATCCTATATACGAAAATGTGAATATTTCCAACACTTGTGAATGTTCGTAAACTCACCATCTGAACAGTATTAAATACCAGAGTTTGAAATCGTCCTGCTAAAAAGAAAATCAATCACGACACCAGGTGATACAAAAATCTATTTTGCACATTTAAGTACCCAATCTGTATTTTTTTCTCAATGTAGTTAGATTGTTTTCTATCGAGGAGACTAAATTGCGCGATGAATATTCTATTTTTATTTAGCAGTACTTTAGCTGTTACTAACGACACAAGATATCGAGATTTGCATGCTTGTAACATCGAGGAAAAAAGTGTATTTGTAAGATTAATTACTGGGTTAATTAGCTCACTAAATCACTCAGTTCGTAGTCTATCGAACAATCTTCTTCTATCTGAAGACCGATTAGATGATGATCCTGGTATAATATGGTAGCTCGAAAGCTTTAATTACATAGTTTGGAAAATTTTAATTTGTATGACGCTTCAAATCATAACGAATTGCGACAAACAATTTAGCGAAAAAAATCCTTGAAGTTGTTGCTCAACAAATCTCATACAGGAACAACACATTTTCTCGTAATGAAATCTTTTGTTTCAGATGTATTTTACTACAATAAAAATCTTTGTATTTCTTATGGTGTTGATCATCGAATTTCCTTCGATCCGGACTGATGCATTTTCGAAATCTGCTGCTAGAAATGTGCCCTGTTTTCATGCCATTGTGCCTCGGCAACAACTTTCAACAGTCAAAAAAGTCGAAATTTTGAATTGGGTTAAATGTCAAGAATCCCAGTACGATTCTACTGAAGCCATGCTTCTAAAAGATTTTTACATATGCACCGCGACAATATCATTCGACGTGACAAGGTGATAAAGTTCATCTCATACGTGATGCAGCCGTTTATGCAGTCGTTCTACTTGACAGCGAAGACAATGGAATAGAAAAACGAGCATTTGATATCTTGAGAAAAATTTCATCATTACAGGACACAAAAACTGAGTCGAAAACATACGGAATTTGGCCGTATTACTTGGAAGAACCTCTCGAAAAATGTCTCATCCAGACTGAAATTGGGCTGATTTTGTAGGTACGCAATTGTTACAAGTCGTCATCAATCATCATAAGCGTCTGCCAGGGGATTTAGCTACAAATATGGCCATGGCACTTATGCATGCTGTCCGTTCAATTCAAAGACGTAACGTTGGACCCAGTTATACGAATATTGCTATCATGGGTACTCATGTCACACTGGTCGTAAGTGACATTTACAATATCACTGATTTACATCAATATGTACTTAGACGCTTGCGAATATTCGCTAATTATACTAAGGTCAACGGTGAATTTGAAGAATACAATAGTCCAAGTTATACGGTCGTTGCCTTGGAAGAATTAGAGCGCCTAAAAATGCATGCAGTTGTAACCGAAGCTCAACAGCTCGCTTCTCGTTCATATCGTACGATGCAGGGTGACGGACATGTTAGATTTCTCAAACGATCTTTGAGAAATGAATTGGGTTCGCGTCTGCCGCTACCTGTTCCCAACGATTTGAAACCAAGTTTTGCATCAAATATTACTATACCGCATACGGTGACTAATACATATACCAAAGATGTTTCAGGTACAAGACCAGACTTAGTAGGTACCACGTATCTAGATGTTTCATGAACGGTTGGTAGTATTAATTGGAGCGAAATGTGGAATCAACGACGACCTCTAGTAGCATACTGGAGTACCAAGGGCAAAACATCGTATTTTCAATTGGGATTCTTACATGATAGTAATGATTTTTCGGATGCGCAATTTTTCAGTGTACAGAAGCAGGATCGAGTTTTGGCTGGTCTAGTGTTGGCAACTGACGATCATGACAAGCACATCAATTTAGATAAGATTAAGAATGCGACCATAGTCGCCTCCGATTGTCGTCTGCGTTTTGGAATTGGTGGTAGTGATGCCGCGAATGCTACGATAACGATCCCAATTGTTACAAATCCCATCAAATTAAAATTTGATAATATGTCATTACAATTCGCGCTGCCAAATATACTTTTCGATAACAATAGTACTCAATATTTCAATGTCACAGGAAATAAGGATCAAGTCTATATTGACTACATACTCTTTAATGGTGCTAAACAAACTATTAAACTGGACACACTAAAAACAGTCATCGTCATCGTGACAGTACAGTTTTCTAATGGCGAGAATCTTTGGAGTCAATCAATGACCACTTTACAAGGTAATTTCATGCAAACAAAATGGCAAGACTTGTGTCTCGCAACACAAACCAAACCAAGTACAATGGCACAATTGCGCAAGATTGTCAACTACAGTTGCCAATAACTTCCATCTCCAAGCTTTTTTTTTCACTTCTTTAAGAATGAGTCTGTCATTGGAATTTCTTTATTTTCACTTCTGAAGATCAATATTTAAAAAAAATCGTACTGTTTTCACTAAAATGAAGATATATGATAGTATTATGAAAGAATATTGTGTCTCGCAAAACTATCTCAACTTTTACAACTAGTAATAACCCATGCATTATATAATATGTGGTCTTGTATTATAAAGCAGAAAAGCATACATGCATACATAGCGAGTACTTAGATAAATAATCGTTTTTTTCTAGTTCGATACATCACTCTATCTTTTCAGCTTATTGAATGTTGATTATGATCAAGTTTAGTTGTAATTGAGTGCTTTTTATACATGATAAAAACTAAAATGGTAGAAATATAAGATGGCTTATAGTCTTGGTTGAGACAATAGCATATTAATATACATATTTGTTTGCAGTTTTGAAAAGCAAAAATATGACACAGCTTTGGAATATTTTGCTTTTTATTTACTTTGTTTAAATAATGTTGATGGAAAACATCGATCAATTGTCATGCGAATATACAATCTCATAGAATCGTTTTTAGTGATCCCAAAGTCATGTTTCATGCATCGACTGCTTTGTGGATTTTTATTTTAACTGTGGTAATTATGTATAATTTTATAAATCAACCGATCTTATTCATTTATCACTCATATCTCATTTTGTCTAGAGTGTGAGTGAATGTCGATCAACAGAACGTCCACATACGAAATCGTTAAAGATATCTTATAGACAACGATTGATTTCAACTAATGATCGTATGTCAAGATGTTTTTGAAGAGTCTATATAAAAATTATGAATTCATTTTGCGAATATTTCTTTCTTTTTCTTGTCTCATTTCATTTATGAATGTGCAACGAATATAAATCAGATATTGTTCAAAAGAGAAGGAAATCTTATATCACCTGGTAAATAAAATTCATTTCAAAACGCGTTTGTCGAAGAGTCATAGGAAACAACAATTTGTGCCGTTTTTACTGAACCTTACGAAATGTGTGGGTCCTTTGTAAGAGGGCTTCTCTTTCCTATTACATCATTTCGTTCATGGATGTGTACCAATAATAAATTATATATGACTTGGAAGAGTAGAAAAAGCTCTATCTTTTAATCGAACACTTTTCCTTCAGTGCCTTTCCGTTGAAGAGAAATAGGGTCCGACATTTGTCTCATTATTTTTGCATCGTATGTTATGTTTATATATTTCCAATCTTGAGGAAAAAAATGATACTTACAGAACTTCATTTTATAGCAATGTTTAAATTAACATTGAGTCACATTCCTGAACATCCAATTTTACGTGGTATATCTTTATTTTTTTTATACCAAATAAGGGTTTGTGAGTGTGAGTGTTAGTCTTCAGTTCACTTACATCCACGCTTACACATATACACACCCTATAAAAAATACACAGGAACAGGATTGATCCAATATCTGATTACTCTAGGCAGATAATTTCTGTGAACGAATGGATCGAACATGATTTAACAGAGTGTAAAGGTTTCAAATAGTTGGATGATCTTCTTTACAATGCCAACTTTCATGCTCATCTCATTCTCAAACTACAACGGCTTTGATAACATTACATATTCCCTAAAATGAAAAGACGTTTCACGAAAATGTTTTCAAATCATATACAAGACGGAATCTTGTCGATGTATAAATGCATATTGAAGAATACATGCTAGAATGTTCTAGATACAATATCCTTTACAAAATATTCACGACTTGTCGTCCTTGAAAAACATATCCTTCAGAGTAAATGTTTCTGAGCAATAGTTCTTACTGTTATAGTCCTCCAACAAAATGTTCTTGCGGTAAAATATACAAATTCTCTGTGGTAATGGTAATTATCTAGTCTAGTTTATTATAACGGATTCAGATTTATTTTATTTTTCATTCTTAACAAGAAAAGAAAATGTGTCCTCTCATTCTTGCGAATTGAGGTGTGGGTGAAAATAAAAAGAAGATCCATAACTACACACACGACAGTCACATTCACGCTCATACTGTCAAACGATTTTTTTCCTTTCAGTTGATTTTATTGATCATTAAGACTGAAGAGAATGAAAAGTTTTGTATTTTATTATTGTATCGGTAAAAGAAAAACACTTCAATCTTTCGTATGATGAAAGCACTTAAAACAATTTCACGATTCCATTTCACTAATTTCTATAATTTAAAGAATTTCTGAAAGGTATGTGATTATGGATCAGTATATCCAATAAATTTTTTTAATTTACTGTGATGGTAATGAATTGCTTTTCTGTTTCAGTTTGATTAGCTTTATTACGTTGCTTTATTCACAATCAATAGATAGCGTTTGGCAATTTTATGCTTATTTCCAAGATAGTCTAGAATATATTTCTATATTAAAAATGAAAATTTGATTTTTAAGTTTCCTGATGTCAGAGTGGATGAATATGCATGAGGAAGAGATAAACACTCGTCCACCCATCAGAGATGCGCGAATACGAATACAATTTGTACTCAGGGAAGATTATGACTCCCCATGTACTGGGAATAAACCTAGAATTTGCAGAATTTGTATTCTCATGTACTCTCATGTGGTTTTATGTACTGACACCCACACCCTACATGACAGTACATGAGACGACAAGGAAAGGAGGGTACAAATTCTAGATTTTTCCCAGTATATGACGATACATGAGAGTACAGGACAGTACGACTTCTGAAAATTAAAGGTTTTTCCCCAGCACTGGAGCATTTATTACAGTACATTAGAATACATGAGAGTGTATGAGAGTACCTGACGTTACAAAGTCTCACATTCTAAGTTTGAGGGTCATGTTCTTTCCAGAGTACAATTTGTACTTGTATTCGCGCAGCCCTCCCACCCACCTATCATCAGATAGTTCGTGGTCTCTTTAAAAATTTATATAGTTCAATTTATTTAATCCAAATTTTCTTTCAGAGAAAGATATGTATTTATATACACAGTGTTTTATTGATACATACATTTGTAAACAAGTTCGTAATAGATGATTGTTCTAATATCATTTCTACCATTTCAGATACATCAACATTGAAACTTTCCGCTGTCGTATAATCATGTGAAGACTATCGATATCGCCTAACGATGGTGACTGAGATCAAAACTGAGATGAATCATAATATATTTTTGAAATTTCAACGATCAAGTCGAACGTGTTTAGACGTGATCTTAGTTTAAATTGCGTCTGACTGTGATTTTATTAGCAACCACGTCTGAACGACATTTTATGTTGAATTGAGTCGGAGCAAAAGAAAAGTTTTCTCAGAAGTGTGCCCATATGTATTCGGCTGTTGCGGCTTAGACACAAATGAAACGCGATTCAGACGAGATTTGATTCAAAAAAATATTTAAAGGGATTGCTTCAGAACTCTTATGTCATGAAAAAGACGCATTTTGTTTATCTTGGAATATAAGTTTATGTGAACTGAAATATAACACAAAATGATAACTATATTTCTAAAAGAAGGGTGTGAGTGTTGTTGTGTACAGGTGTGAATGTTAGTTTTCCGTTCACTCACGCCTTCACACCCAGATAGCCCACATCCACACCACAAACCCTACGCGCACATCGGTTATTCTCACAGTTACAATTACATACGACATCCACGCCGACATGCATTATCATACCGAGGCGCACAGTCACACTCTACATCCATACCGACAACGACTACCATAGTCAGGCACATAGCTACACCCTACACTCACACTGGCACGCTCTGCATATGATGCAAAATAAACTGGTAGAAAAAAAAGACGAGATGAAAGTAATAAAACAGTATTTTCGCATGGTTTATTTACTTTTTAATCTAATTGAATAATCGTGTGTTAAAAATTGTTTCTCTTTTTCTCTCTAACATCAAGCTGAGAAGTTTCATAGCATAAAGTTAATGCACTTTGTTAAAAGCTTCTTAAAACAAACGGCCATTTATGCGTATAAAAAGAAGAAGAAGAAAAGAAATAGTATAATTTATAAAGAGAAACGTTTAATCTCGGTTGACTTCATCGGATTATTTCATTATTGAAAGCAAACAAAAACTATACTAAGAAAAAAGGACAATTCTGTACTGACAAAATGAAGAGTATGCTATGTCTTTCCATCTTTGTCTTTTGTACACTGTTTGGAATGATACACGGAGCGCATTTCCGTGGTGGTATTATTTCATGGTAAGTGTAGTTTTTCAACATTTGATCTGCAATTCATTGTCGTATGTCTTTATTTTTATGTTCTCTTTCTTAGGCGTCCCTTCAATAGTACACCATCGGGTAACTATGCCAAAATTCAGGTACATCAAAGATATTTTTGGAATCGGCGATGGGGTAGTTTTAGCGCACCTTATTGTGATGAATCAGATGTCGCTACTCAAACATTAATTCCTGTCAATTCACTCATGACATGTTTACAAAACTGTTCAAGTTCTAACTATTCTTCACTTTCAACTAAAATGACAAGTACAGATTGTGATGCAAACGTACTAATTGACTCATGGGCTGGTGAACGCTACGATAATTTGACATTGCCGTTGACAACGTCAATTACAATTGGCTTTGTCTCCAATGCATGGTTTAACTCACTCTATATTGGTGGCGGTGGAGGTTGGTCAATTGTTAATCGACTAAATTTAGGTTTGAGACCCGATGGTTACATCAACACAAGTCCTGTTACAAATACATTACCAGTAGTTTTTGTTCCAGTGAATACACGAACAGTTCACATTGTACAAATGGCAGATAATGATGCTACCGACATATTGAAATGTCGTTGGTCCAATTCCGCATCTACAACGAACTATAATCGTGAAGATGAATGTGACGGCGTCTGCAGTGGACTACCTGCTTCAACTGTACTCTTTCAATCCAATTGCACATTAGTTTTTACCCTACCAATAACTAGTCTCTATTACGCCTGTGCACTGCAAATCGAAGATTACTATGATTCTTCCTCCGCAACTCCAATGAGTTCGGTTCCAATACAATTTTTATTCTATGCATATACACCTTCAGCAAGCGCTTGCGCAACTCGTCCAGCAATCATCGGTGCCCGTCCGAATAGAGGTATGAGCGTGAATTTTCTTTTAAGTTAAATTCAAACATTTAATAACGCTTTTATTGTGTCTCTTTAATTTTCTTTAGCCTGTATTGGAGTTCCGATAGGTAAGTGCAGTTGATAATTTTCTGTTTTCTAATATTTAAATGCTATCTTTTAGATGTTCAATTGACTGAAAGTGTAATTGTACAGACATACTGTGCCGGTCAAAATATTGTTGATTTTGTCACTAGCTCACCTATTGGAATGACACATAGTGCGATTAGTAATCCAAGTACTAGTAAGCAGTTTGCAGTCTTTTCGTTAGAGTAAGCAAAGGTTTATCTGTTTGAAATTTAATACTACAGATCTATGGACAATGACATTGACTTGGACACCAAAATTAGCACAATCTGGTCCTCAAGGCTTCTGTGCTGGTGCAATTGACAATCGAAATCTGCAATCAGACCCATGGTGTATTACGTATCTAGTTGATTATACATCACCGAATATAATTCGTCCTACAGTTGTACAGGGATCAGCAAGCCCAATTGGTACTGTCTTTGCAAATCAGTCGATATTTGCAATAATGGGTATGTATTTTTTGGAAAACATAGCTAACCTCTGTTTTTAACTGAATCTATTACTCTTCATCTTCTACTCTTAATCAAAAGCTACAAATCCTGTTGGTCGTCCAAGTCGCAATGGAACATACATCTGCTTTAACGATGCAGCTACAAATACGTCAGTAGTATGTTATGATGCTGGATATGCTTCGAATCTATTCTATACCGGATACACAGTTACAATCATTACAAATGTAACATGGACTTATGGTCATACTTATTATGTAACTATGGATAGTGGGTTTGCTAGTGGAGATGTATTCTGTCGTAAGTTTCTTTGTATTAGTCTTTGTAAAAAAAAATTGAATTTTTTATCATGATATTTGTAACTTGGCAGATGCTGAATCAGAGCCCGTCACCAATAGAACATTTTGGCAGTTCAATATCTGGGACCCAGCAGTTTCGAGTACAACTACAACTACTACAACTCCGCCTACAACACACACAGTGACAACGAGAAATGTGTCAATTACAACTGTCAATACACTGGTGAGTTTCGAGTGACAGATATTCTACTGGTTTGTATAGTATCTATAGTGAAGATTGTTTTTCATTATTACAGCTTACTACAACTGGCATAATCGCCTCGACTACGACCGTACTGAACTATACTAGTACGACCACTACGACTACCACGAGCCTGATAACCAGTAAGAGGCTACTGCGACTAACTTACCTGATTTCAGCATGTATATCTTTTTTCATAGCCACTACAACTGCTACCACTGTAACTACAACTCAGTTGATCACTGACGTACAAGTTATGACACCAAAAGACCTGGTACGTTTTGTACGCTCTAAGTATTTCTTTTGTCTCAATGTACTTTTATTACTTGTCTTCCAGGAAGAAGCCTGTAGACAACCTGTTGCTATCTTTACAGTTCTTCAGTTCATGGCTACGCTACCCATTCATATTGCTACACTATTCATGCTGTATACAAAAATGAATAAAATGTTCAATCCGAATCTGTTAGAAACTACAGTGAAGCATAAGGAACGAATGAAACGCTTAGCAGCAGGAAAACGACCATGGAAACCAGAGCAACAGCGGTTAGCTCAAAATGAGCAATTATAATGACCCGTAGTTGTAGCAGCATTTGTTTGACGCTAAATTGGCACACATAAACATACATTAAAAGAAAAAATGTATACTTGAACTATAAAAATATAAACAGTTCTGCTTCATACTCCTCTAACGTAAACTAAATTGATCTCTAATCTTCTTTTTCTGGTATCAAATTTGTTCACTTTGTTTTGCTCTGATCTTTAGCTGCTTCTTTCATTCTGTTGTGCAGTTCTTTTTTTTTTTAACTCTCTTCTTTTTCAAATATTATCTACTTACGTGAAAACATTCCTATATGTCTAAACCCAATCTCGTTCATTCATACATCGATCGATAGAGACTATTGGTGCAGTAAAAAGATAGAGAGGATTTCGATAGATGACTGGTTCTTTCTACATTAGAGACGGGGATATGGGTAGGTGTGGGTGTGGGTGTGTCTAAAGATGCATTCTCAGAAGCCAAGCAATCATATGATGATCATTTCGAACCTCGCTTAAGAAATAGTTCCTGAGAAGACCAAGGAACCGAAGCATTGATCATAATTTAGATTTTTGTTTTTTGGTGTGTTTGAAGGGTGGATGTAGGTGTGAATGTGAGCGCCGATGAATAGAAGACTATCACCCATATCCACTCTTTGTTTCTGTGGAAAGTTTCAAGTCAAAATTCGAAACTCAATTTCCTTGATGTCCCTCAGAGGGACCACGACATTCTACTAAAAATACCGTAAAAATTACAATATCTCAGCAGCGATAAGCTAATAGTTCGAACTTTTTTCAG
Source organism: Rotaria sp. Silwood1 (assembly GCA_905250075.1). Taxonomy (NCBI): domain Eukaryota; kingdom Metazoa; phylum Rotifera; class Eurotatoria; order Philodinida; family Philodinidae; genus Rotaria; species Rotaria sp. Silwood1. The sequence goes on from CAJNOP010000189.1 coordinate 230,733, forward strand.
TATATTTATAGTTCATTAGAATTACATAATGCACATAGTCCTAACTCAAAAGCAATTCAACATTTGAATATGTTCTCAAGTTAATTGTTATCATTCATGATTATTTTTCAAAAAAAAGTTTAGCGCATAGTTGAATGAATTCATTTTAGACATGAACCATTGTTGACTTATATCACACGAAATTTTCCATTCGTGTAGCCATCAATGTTGGCGCAACAGTAGCTGTTAGATGTTGGTCTCGTGAAGTCATACATAATATTTTCTGTTTGATGTTGTAAAGTTCAGGTTGAACACCATATTCTGATGGGAGACCACATAGATGAACAAGAGGAATAAGATAGATAGGAAGATTAAAAGCCATATTTAAACCTGAAATTAGGTATAGCTGAATAGTAAACCGACGTTGTTTGCACCATTCAGTGGAACGTCAAAGACAGCGCTTTTGACATTTAACATGTACAATAAATAAGATACTAGTAAGACCTTCGAGAAGAATTGGTGTACTATTATTGACAATAAATTCTCACATACCAAGAATACCATAGAGTTGATAACATGGAGATGCGTTACATGTCAGCAACGTAGAACCATAGATCTTTTTACAATTTAGAAAAAAAATGACAATAATATAGAAGACTAGAACATATGCGACTATAATAATCATAGGAAAATAATGAAGAAAAAAGCGTCCTGTTACATTCGTAATCCATCGACCATGAAATACTGAAACGTGTCGTTCGATAGCCAGCCATGTCATCAAAATGATATCTTCAATATAGAACCCATAATCATTTAACCACCAGAGGAGGCATACAACAGCTTTAGATGATTGTACAGAACCATAATGAAGAAAAATAAGATGAAAATTGATGTCCATGAGTTGAACTGGCAAATTAAATAGAAGTATAAGAAAAATAGCGTGATTATGCAATACATATCGTCGATTTCGATTCATTATGAAATGAATAATGAGACAGAAATCGCAGACGACCAATGGAATATTAAATAGAAGCATAAGCCAAAACTGAACTAGGCATCGTAGAGAAATTTCCGAATTGTCGGACGAGCCATCATCATGTTTGAAACTATTATTTGTGACCATTGTTGATAGTAAGAATAGACTACAATAGAAGAATAATCCACACTACTGTTTTGCGAGAGAAAATGGCATCAAACAACGCTTTCCACAGGAGTATAAATGTGTTAAACGAAGTTGATATGGTAGGACACCCATTGAGTCGATCTCTTATCCAAGGGGGACTAACGTCTTGCTATTTCTCTTCACTTTGCTGCGAAGTTCTCAGTCGCCATTTCATATTTACCTCTCCAAAGTTTTAGACAACTATCTCGAACAGAAAAGAGCCCTCAATACAGTATTGCACTGATGAGACCTAAAAATTAATTAAAAATAGATAGCAGACAGAAATTTATCTCTTTCAATCGAGACAACCATTCCATATACAAAATAATTGTTTGGCAGAATATCAGTGCTCTCTAAACAGAATTGACTTGAATTTTCGAAGAATTATTTTTCAATTGATGGCTCAAACAGTCTTTGACAGATTGCACTTTTCAGATTTAATACTATCAAATATCTAACTAAATCATAGGAAATTTCTGCTGAATTATTATTTAGAATTAATATACTCATGCCCAGCGTTTCCTTCTGGAATCTTCAGCAAAGAATTTAAAAGAGTCGAACAACTACATAGAACAAGTGAAAATGATTTTCTATAGTAAACTTCGGCATTCATGGTAAAATAAGTAGCATATTATTCAACGAAAAATTTTTAACTAGCAAGCAATAATCAATAGGGACACACAGTTTTGACATTAAGATGATTTTATGCTATATCTCTTTCATCAATGATATCAATATTCTGATTAATTCTATATCAAACACGAGTAGACTATCGTAAACGTAAATCTTTTACTCGTAATGCCTACAAATTGGTATCTCTTACATATCGTATATGTCAACGTGCAGGTTGAATTCGGTTCAAGTTAAGTCTTCGACATATTAGAAGATCGTCATAGAAAAATAAATTTTCTTAATAGTATCTACGGCTTAAAGAGTTTTTAGTTTTTATGTACATAAATAATATCTTAGTTTAGTAGGGATAATATTTTGCTTCGGGCGTCATAACGACGTGTCGGTTTCGAGTTAGAAAAGTATTGAAAAACAGTTATTAGGTAACAAAAAGTCTATCGACAAATGCTTTTCTTGAATGGAACTAAATTGTCGAGTCACTTCAGTACTGCTTTGCAGCCTACTCGACAACAATTCTTTCCATTCTCTTTATGAAAAAAGGCTCAGGTGATCGTAAGACCTGATTGACATATGGTACATCCACACTGGAAATACATGAAGAGATCTTTCCAAAATAAGAATCTATTGGGGGAAAATCCCGCTCTATATTAATTAGGAGGTCTCTTCGTTATTGCACTTTCTTCTAGAAATTCAGAAAGGTTTTCATCCCAGAATAGCACATTCACCTTTGAAAAAAAGTATACTTTAAGATATACCGGTCGACGTTTCTTGTAGGATGTACTGCTTCGGTGCCTTAGAACACAGTTCTTTTCTCGAAAATATCTGAAGGTATTTTTCGAAACGGACACAAAAGAAATTGAATGCACATTTAGCAAATGCTTCTCAAAAAACTGCTTCCTCGCTGACCACCATATTCATTGAAATCAGTCTAGTTCTAATTACTATGCTACTTGTGCATTTCATTCTGAATCAATGTCATTACAGAAGTGAACAGTTGGATCAACTGATGAGAAAACTCTTTCCGTTTAA
>CAJNOP010000189.1:233632-264900 GCA_905250075.1 Rotaria sp. Silwood1
GAAGCTTGATGTAAGATACAAGAAGGGAAGAGTAGAAAAACTAGCAGCAGAGGGAAAAACAAGAAGAAAAAGAAAAGTGAAGCGATTAGATTAATACTATACTGGAAAGACTCCAGAAACAATACGAAACATTCAAAGTGATGTTTATCCAGCTTCAACAAAGAGTCTTCAATCTCATGTGATGACATCCATCAAGTCGCTAAGCATAATATATATCAAGATGAGGAATAAATCGTTTAGATCTACGTATACAACGAATTCGTGAAATTGTTTTGTCCCATTGAGCTCTACGTACATTAAGAGAGTTGCTCTAGCATCAAGTAACAATCTCGAGATTTCGTAAGAGCTTTGCAGTATTTCACACAGTATTTAGAGCATATATCATTCAATAATCGTTCTCTATATAGAGACAACAAAAAGCACGTGTTCCCAATAAAGACATCAATAAGCACGTTGCATTGACGTATAGTAACAATGATTGATGCTCTCGCATTATGAATTCGTGAAGAGTGAATCAGTACAATAAAGCAAGTGATGTGTAAATGATTTATTCGGTTTCTTTTTATCAAAAGTAGGATGAGTATTTACGATGCAGTTTAATTATTTTCTTTATATTGATTCTAGCACTTGAAATATTTTCATTGTCCAATCGAATCATTTTACTCGTCTTCTCAATAGCCTCAATATATGTACATGAAATGCTTTTTTTTAAACCATTTTTCAATGAAAAAATTCTATCAAGTACAAAAAGTTCTTCTACTTGTAATTTTCAACACAATGTACAACTAAATAAAACGAACAAAATGAGCTTATTGAATTTATGTTTATCACAATATATGAAGGTATTATTATGAACTCACATCAATCGTTTATATAAATTAGTGATGAGATATGATTTTGAGTATGGGTGTATTGATTATCTGTTCAGCTGTATTCATACCTCATACCCATCCACTTAAACTGTCATTTTAAAACGGTTACCATGAATTTTAAGTAAAGGAAAAAATGTGAATAAAAGTAAGATGTCATAAAATAGCAATCCACATATTCATACATTTTCTCGTCTGTGTTTGTCAAAGAAAAACGAAACATAAATAAACAAATTATACTTCTGCTATAGAATTAAAAGTAAAAAAAAAAAAAGTCATGATTTTCACAAATTTCGTATGAAAAATATGAAAAAAAAAAGGTATTTCATATGATGAAACGGATAGAAAAATTGATGCATTTCAATTTCATTGACTAATACGAATATATTGATCAAGTCAATTTAATGGAAATGATTTTTACTCAAAATCGAAAAATCGCATTGATGAAAATGAACATTTAAATCAATATAATTGAAACACATTGACTTTCAAGTTTGTTTCATCATTTCAATGTAACTTTCTTTTCTATTTGTTTAAGTTCCTAGATTTATAGAGGAATAGTATCGATACAATGATTCGTTAAATGAGAGTAAATATTTCTTTCTTATTCATATGAAGAAACTCAAATTGAATTATAATTGAAAAACTATGGATTTATAATTCTATACATATATGTGTTCTTTTCCTTTATGTTGTGATCACTCTAATTTCGTATATAACAATATTTCTTTTGTTTCTTTTTCGTATTCTGCATTCCATTTGTATGAGTCATTACAACATATAGATCTCTCTCTATATATATGCTTGTCTTTTCTTAAAAAGATGATTACTTTTGTTCGTTTCGTTTCATCTAACTTGTTGGTTGTTGCTGTTCTTCAAGTCAATAACACAAGTTATTGACCTTGACCTTTATTGTATTACGCAATTGATAATACAATATATTTTCTGGCTTTTACGTATAACTTCAATACGTGACAATGAGTAATTGTATTTTTGATCACCAAAAAAAAGATACTTTTGATCACCAAAAATCGTTAGATACAACTGATCACCAAAAAAAGATATTTTTGATCACCAAATGTTTTAGAGAGTTGTGATTCTTCATCAAATCTTGTTTGTTCGTCATGTACTTACATTTCATTATCTATTTTTTTCATCATATCACTCGCATTTGCTTATACCTTTCCTGTTGCTGCTTCTCATATATATAAATACTTTAAAGTTTTTCGCTTTTAAAAATGTCAAAATCAAATTAGATTCTGCTTTGTGTAGTTAATTCACTTGATGATGTTAAAGCTGTAGCTAAATCACATAATGTGTGTCAATATCGAACAAATAATCTTAAAGATCATGCAAAATACTCATTTAAATGTAGTTAATATCGTAAATATTCATCGTGTAATTATGAACTCATAGCAGTTGTACCTGATGATGATCCTAACTCAATTACGGTAATGTTCAAAAATACTCACAATCATAGTGACTGTAACCAAACATCTCCTTTACCATCTCCACTACGACAATCTGTTTCACAATATGTTCGTGCTGGTTCAACAGAATCTCAAATTCGTTCGTCGCTCTCAATTGATCATGCAGCCATGCCAGTGCCATCAAGCAAATTAAAATATATATTAACAAAAATAAGAATATTGTTTACTTTTGTTAATATTTCAATGAATATTGTTTATGTTGTACATTATATTTTAGTTTGTTGAGAAATAAAAATATGAGTTTGCATTCTAAAAAATTTGGTAATCAAAAATATCTTTTTTTTGGTGATCATTTGTATCTAAAAATATTTGGTGACCAAAAGTATCTTTTTCTGGTGATCAAAAAAAATTGCTACCCAGTGACTATAATGGAAAACGTCACCAATAATATGTTGAAAGAGTGCATTGATAGCTCATTCCTCATTTAGAACGTTATGACATGTAATAAATGAAATTAATAAGCTGAAACTATATATATTAATTATCATTATTTGCATATGTTTGGTCATTCTTATAGTTTTTGTAATTATTTCACAAGACTAATAATTTGTGACAAGTTGAATTGTATTTATTGCAATTAATTTTGGTCTAAATTTTTCTTGAAGTATTTGTTAATACTCTTCAAATTACATTTATACGTTTGTTCTCGTTTATTCTATCTATTTATTCAACAATGAATAACAACAAACAATTACAAAAGAAGAAAAAAATACTCATTTAATGAAACATAGAAGAAGTGAGTTATGTGTCTTTCTGTTCTATGGATAGTCATAGTCATGATTAAACAACAAAATATTTAATCTATGAAGTATATCATTGATCGATTATGTGTAATGTTAAATTCTTTTGATCAACTTATATTAAAATGTTATTGTGACTGAGATTTCGAACATATCTTACATAAAAAAATAAATATATAGCTGAGTATATATTCTGATTTAATACATTTCTATTAAAGTTTTTCTTTTTTGATATTTTCATTTGAAGCACACACATCACTTTTCTAGATGCACACAACATTAATTGACATTTCTCATCATGATTTATGTCAGCAGATTGCGTACTAGACTCATTAATTTGTTTTGTTTGACAATCAATGTTTTTCAGTAAAATATTTTACAAAAATGGATATAATGAATAGAATACAAGTCGAAGATATCTACATTACATTCTATTGTTAAATTTAATGTTGAATTAGAAGACTGTTACTACTTTATATGTATATCTTTTTTGTAACATAACAACTTTAAGCATGTCTCTACATGTTTTATTTCTTTAGCAATTTTCAACTTTTTTTAAAATATGAATGATGAAAGGAGCACATAAAATGAGTCGATGAATTCAGAAGGCATAAAAACGAGAAAAGAGACTAGATCGGACGAGATAAAAGGATGTGAGTGTTGTTGAAAAAGAGAAGCGCATCTACACCTACACTCTCGAGTGTCTCAAACATTCATCCGGAATTCTACTGATCTCAAACTATTTCATTTTAGACAAAGAATTCATTTACGCCATTTTACAGATATATACATTACACATACATAGCATTCATCAATGAAAAGATTAACATATACTATGATTGGAAAAAAAGCAACATATCTCATTTTCTTGTTCAAATGAATCAATCTTTCCACATATTTTCAAATATCAAATAGCAAAACTTATTTTTGAATGTCATGATAAAATAAGAATGGAAATATCATAAACAGATTATACTCTCAATGTCTTTATACATATGAATCATCCATTATTGATTACTCTACCTTTATCAATGTGTCATTTAACATCAACCATTTTTTTTTCTCTTTAATTCGTACAAAATTATGTATTTATGTAAATAGTTTTGATGATTGCCTTTACTTACTTGACGATCGCCTTAAACAATCAACAAAATTCATCGTTGGAATTGATGATATCAAAAATGATTTATCTTTCATTGACAATAAGATGAGTTTATTATTTATGATTAATCCGACGTATGATTTTCTTTTTGTTTTACAAGTGAAGAGAGAAAATATCATTCTAGATTAGTTATGTCACATTAATTCTTACTTTCATTGCCGTTAACAAAGAAAATGACAAATATTTTTATAATTAGAAAGTTTCTTACTTATTAGTGAGGAATATTTAGTTTAACCATCAGTTATTTATCGTTGAATAATGATCTTAATCAGTTACTATTTTGTTGTACGTAGTACTTTAATCTAAGAGAATTTGTAAAGAATTGTAATTGAATAGAATATATTGATTCATACTTCACATGAATTAGTTTTTTTTATAGACAGCTTACGAGGCAATCTCTTCAGGTGCGTCGTTTCAAGTTTAATGACTTTTTTTTGCCTATAGATACTGAATAGTGTTCTAGTAAAACCTCTAAAAGAATTTCGATTCCTGATGGAATTCGGCTAAGCTATCAAATATATGTTATGTCTATTTTCAAGAGACTAGGCTTCCGAAAAAATCGAATTCCCGAATTTTGACCAGAAACTTTGCTTGTGTATAGTCTTTAACTTACTAGGTTCCATTAAAATAATCAGAAGTTTTAAACAAAGCCTCTTTGAGATATAAAAATTTCAAAAAGATTCGTGCTCTATATACTATATATAGAAAAGGGTCTATATTGTAAAAAATCTTTGTTCAAAACTTCTGACTTATTTTATGAATACTATTATAGTTAAGATCTATAGACGAGCAAAGTTTCAGACTGAAATTAGAAGATTAGATTTGTCCAGAAACTTGCCCCTTGAAACCATGTATATTGCAAATCTGATAGTCTAGTTAAATTTCACTAGGATTCCAGATCCTTTTAGAGTTTTTACCAGAACATTATTAGTATTTGTAAGCAGAAAAATTATAAAAACTAAAACGTGGCACCTGAAGAGGTTTCTCCGCTAGTTGATAGATTAAATGTTGAAATAAGTTTCTATTTGGCAGAATGGTTTACCTAATTTAAAATGCTTTTCATTAATATTTTATGGTAAAACTACATAGGAAAATCAAGTGATAACTCTCCTTTGTCATATGTCACATCTGAAAAAATTAACTTTGTATCTTGGTACCTGTGGTTTAGAACTACATTTATCAATGATACTTATCTTTATAATCAAGTTCTTAAACATATGTCAGGACTTCAGACATGCACTTTGTATATAAGTACTGAGATAGATTTCGATGATTTAGTTCATCGTTTGTCTGATGATAATATTCAGCAAACTTCTACAAATCTAGTTTTATCATCAAAGGAGTTGTGGTGTAAAGTATCTTCGTAGCGGTGAAGCGTTATGCCGTGTCTTTTCATTTCCGTTCGTATTTGATCGGCGCGAAAAGATCAGAAATAACTTTCCAACTATGATTTACAATCATATAACTTATATGGCTGTAATTGATGCAATCCCATTTACATATAAACTTTTCATTCGCATTACCAAAGCTTTTCCCTCGTTGAAATATTTTTCTATTGTAAATGTGATGTTACCATTATCGAATTTTGGTCTACATAAACGTGATAATATTCAATCCTATTCAGTTATTGAATATCGCAATCTTACTTGGCTCAGTATTTTTTATGTCAATAAGTACTATATTGGACAATATTAATCAGTTGAAAACTGTCACGTAGAACTTTACAAGAGTTGCAACGCGATATAATAGTACTACGATTATTACTCCTACTTTGTGACAGACAAGGCGACTGCCTTGTGATTTTTTTTATATCAATCTGCTATTGCATAAATGAAATATATTACTAAAAATTAGTCACACTGGAGGAAATCCTTAAAGACGGCATTTAAATTTGATGCATTGGGTTGATATTTCAGAATGAATAGTGAAGATATTCATAAACATTAAAATCTTCATTAAATTGAAGTTGAATGTTCAATTCTGTTGCAGATATAAATGGTAATTAACGTCTATCCTCTCATGATCATAGTAATGTAAGCAGCATTTTCTTCCATTTAATCTATTCAAAATGCTTTTGAACAGAAATCAAATTTTTGTTCATTTGTACTTTCATTCTATATCTTCATCTTTCTGTGGAACAACACCATTTAAATCATCAAGGTTTCATTCACAGAAAAACCTTCTATTGTAAACGACTCTATAATGTGAACAGCTCTTTATAGTAAAATTATGCATCTATATTTTTGAGTTTCACCAATCAGAAAAATTTACAAAGCCATATTTTTTGCTCTACTCTTATTATTATATACTCGCGTAGTTCGAATCGCTCATCAGTAATCGATAGATACTGAATTCGTTGTAATTAATTCTTCTATTCCTGTTTTCAATCAGTGGGATATTAATTAACATTCAAGAGGACTCGTTGAGATTGATAGAAGACTGGACGACGATATTTTTTCTGGAGAAAATCTGCCTATTTTGTTTGAATCACTGAAAATGATGATCGAATTATTATTTTTTTTTGTTCATAGCGTCCTAAATGAGAACACAATTTAGTCGATTAAGATAAAGGTGCTCTCTTTTAGAAACGGAAAAGTAACATTGGTTTCGTTCATGTTACGCTTTCAAAAACATGCGAGGAACCATTCTTTGTTAAGTTAGTCACTGCAAACTGAGACTATTAGGTCTGTCTAGTCTATAAAAAGACGGGTAAAAGCAAAGAGTAGGTGTGGATATGCGTATTGAAATTGATGAAGAAAAGACCTACATCAACGTTCTTTGATGGCTTGAATTTTTATTTTTATGACATTCGAAATGTTACTTTTTTAGTGTTACTATCATTCTTTCTCCTTTTTAGATTATCCTTTTTTCCACTCGTCTCCATTCTTTTTCTTCTTTTTCTGTCCTTCTCTCACTACTATTGTTTTTTCGTCTGTTTTTTCATTACATTTTATCAGCCAGACGTAGCATTTATATCTATTTTGCTTATGGTTGTGTTAATCAAGCAGCTGCGAACGTTGGCGAAATTTCTCGTGGGCATTTCAGATTGTAACATTAAAGAGGACGAAACCAAAAATATATATTTTTACTTTTCAAGACATTCTATGTTAATGGGGATCAATCATAGATTTAAAAGAGCTCAAATTTGATTTTAACTTGTGAAAGAGTGGAAAAAATGTACTCTTTCATGTTTAATAAACGGACGTTTTTGAAGATAAGCAAGTTTGTTGACGTTATCGTTTTCAAACTCGTTTTCTTTCAAAACAAACTGTTTTTAAAGTGTAAAGGCACATACTACAGCACATAAAAACGTGTTTTTGCGTCGATTTTGTCTGAATGAGCAGAAAAGAAAAAATGACATGTTGTCTATTAAATACTCTATATAAATGAGCTGCGAAATGTAATTTTTAATATAAGCTACGAAAAAAATCAAGCAAAATTTTGCGTTAACGATAACATAAGTCGAACTCGATCAGGATACATCAGTAGATTTTCATTTTTATTTTTGCTAATTTTGTTCTTATTTGAAGACTTTCTTCTTTCGGTCGAGTCAGGTGATAAAACTCATTTTGATCGATTGTTTTAGTAGTAATAATAAATAGCGAAAAAACTTTATGATTATAGTTTCAATGATAAATGTTGAATTGTGATGACGGCAAATTTCATTCGGAATATCAATACTAGCTTCAAGGCTAATAATACAGTACGTATAAAGTTTTCAGTGATCATTAAGTAAAGTCAATACTGGCGAGTATTTTGCGCGTCAAACAGAGCATGCAATATTGCTTTCCAGTGGTTTTCGTGAATAATATACGCAGTAAATCCAGTAAATTCTATTAGATATTTCAAGTTACTATTTACATCACTTGACAATGGAACATGAACAATTTTGTTTAACTAAAAATTTCTTTTACTGGTGCTATCAAGACAAAAACGATGATCGATGTGTTTGGCAAGTGCTGAGCAGAATGATAATTTCTTTATAATACAACAGTTTGAAAAAACTCAGAAAAAATAGTTTCAGCTTCTCAAGACATTTTCTAATGATACATTTGAAAAAACTATTATTTTGAGTTTAGCCACAGTCAATTTTTTCTATTAGCGACAAAAGAATTCTAATATACATGTACATAGTGTGATCAAGGCTCATAGGAATAAAATAGTTGAATCTCTTTAACCATTGGAGATCGTGGTCACTCAAGTAGCACGCGGATATCCACAATCACACATCAACTTCCACGCAAGATTGACATTCGTTTAAGGCTCAGAATTAATGATGAAATGTCCCGCTCTAATTCCCATAGCTTCTCTCAAGAGAGATGAATCCTTTTTTATTCAATCATAAGATAGACCATGTGATAGCTAAAAAAAAGATACTTTATCTTTTTATCTATTTGGTATAGTAAAGTAACGAAACAAAACAATTGCATATTCTAATGTACGTCATTGGTGTCGATGTCGGGGGCACGAATACAGGTTAGAATTATAAATTCACTAGTGAATATATACATGAGTTTTCTCTAGATGCTGTTCTGGTACATATTCAATCTGGTCATGGTACGCTACATAGCATCTTGTTTTTCTTTGTTACATTTTAATTATTTCCTTTATTTATGTGTTAATTCAAAAAGCACCCGAAGTGGTGGCTACCAACAAATCAACGACAAGTTCAGACGTATTCTCAGGCGTTCTACACTCGATTCAACAGGTTCTTCAGGATAATGAAGTGGCCGCTGTCATGATTGGTACGACACACTTTATCAATGCTCTTATTCAACGGCAAAACCTCGCTCGAGTGTGTACTCTACGCCTGTGTGGACCAGCAACACGTTCACTGCGGCCTATGTCCAATTGGCCAGATGATTTGAAGAAGCAGGTGACATATTCGAAGTTTTATGTGAATTTAAAGTCGTCGATTCACTACACTATTCAAATCTTATAACTTACATAACAATTCAACCAATAACTACGTCAAAATCAAAGAGGGATGGATCTAATCTAGTACCTAGCGACCGAAGGAGAAAACTACGGATCGGTTTCTACTTAATATTGTATAAGATAAAGTCATCCTGGACAAGATTATGCATGCAAGTCTTTCTGGACAATACGTGGAAACGGTAAAGCAATAGAATAAGCTTTTAATTGTAATATTTGTATTAGATAGACGAATATCAAATTTACACTTTCATATTAAACTCAAATGATACTAACACATTACCTTATCTTGAGAGAATACATCTAGCTTCTATTGCCCTATAAGGAGGAATATTGTTCTAAATTGAAAACAATTATTATCATATAGTCATCTAGAGTGTATTCAGAAACTACACGTTCCATTAAAGCGACGATTTAGTCCATGAATGATGACGTATGTTGAGATCGACAAGCATGTTTTAGAAACCTCATTGGCAAAAGAAAAGAATATGAGAGGCAAACAAATGGTTCTTACATTCTATAAATATTTGAAGGCTCTCGACAGATGGAAGTTGGAAGATTATTTACACTTTGTGGTGATGTTTAATTTATATTAGATTTATAATCTAATATAAATTGAACATTCCGTTGCAATGGCTTATTGTCATATTAGATTCTTGGAATTACATTTAAAGAGATACGTATACTGTTTTTTTATAAAATATTTAATGCTGAAAAGACGGGTTATTTTAATTCTACTATAATGGTTTAGACAATGAAAGTATCTGGGCTAAATCAAAAGTGAGCAAAGATAAATGTTCAAGTGTCATTAATGTCTTCATCATCCTTTGATGAAATATCTCATTCATCGTCTGAAATAAGGTGGATCGAATTCGACTCAACACGTTCTTCTGCAAACTAATCGGTAGCTGTAAACTAATATGAAAGTGTAAATTTCACATTCGTCTATCTAATGTAAATATTACAATCAAAAACTTATTCTATTGGTATACCCTTTCCACGTGTTTTTCCGAAAGACTTGCACGCATAACACTGTTCAGAGTGACTTTATCTTATATAATGTAATATCGAAAAAGATCCAGCAATTTTCTCTTTCGATTGCTAGCTGCTGCCGTTGTCGAATTATTGACTAATAATCACCTCTCTTTAAGTTTGACACGGACATTAGTGTACTGAAAGCATTTGGCTCACACTGGTTGAGAAAGCATGTTTTTTTCTTTTATTTGTTTAGGTGGATGGTTTGACAGCGCTGGTTTCTGGTGGCTATTTTTTTGATGGTTCTCTCATCACTTCTTTGAACGAAGACGAAATTCGCGCGCTTGTTCGTCAAGCTCTTGCATCTGATATTCATTCATTTTGTGTTTGTGGCGTTTTCTCTCCATGCCGACCTGATCAAGAACAACGTGTAGCTGAAATCATTCGGGAAGAATCATCAGATGTATTCATCACTCTTTCACATGAAATTGCCGGCTTGGGCTTAATCGAACGTGAGAATGTGTCGATTCTTAATGCATGTCTTCACCCACTGGCTTTTCGCACTATGAGAGCATTAGAACAAGCTCTTCCTCCTGGAATACCTCTGTTTCTCACTCAAAATAATGGAACTTTGTTATCTATTGATCAATGTATTCGATTCCCTGTTCTTACATTTGCTAGTGGTTCGACGAACTCAATGATTGGTGCAGCTCATCTGACTGGTATTCAAAACGGGATAGTAATTGATGTGGGAGGAACATCGACTGATATTGGAGTGATTGCCAATGGAAGGCCAAGACAAACATTTGCGGTTAGACAGCTCTGGATAAATTTCTAATCAATAATACTATTTCGTAAATAGAAAGTATATCTGATCGATGACATTCGTGTCAACATGAGCATGCCTGATGTTCTTTCTTTGCCATTAGGCGGTGGCACAATTATACATGTTGATGAGGACACTGGATCAATATGCGTTGGTCCAGATAGTGTCGGCTATCAATTAGTAACTCATGCATTGGCATTTGGTGGTCAAACTATCACTGGTACAGATGTAGCGCTAGCTGCCAAATTGACTTCTGAGGTTAGTACTGATTTCTGTAGAAAGTTATAGCTATATATTGAATATAAGATTGGTCATTCTATTGTACAATTGCCATCGTTCATTGTTGAACAAGTGCTCGATCATATAAGAAATACAATCAATAGAGGCATCGATCGAATGAAAACTAATCAAGAGCCTATACCTGTCATTTTGTGCGGCGGTGGATCAATTCTTGTGAATCCAAAACAAGTTTTCGACGGTGTCACACATGTATTCTTAACCTAGTTTTTACATGCATCGACTGTTTTCTCTTTTTCTAAGATGATTCGTCCACCTCACTATGCGGTCTGCAATGCTGTGGGTGCTGCTCTTTGTCGAGTTAGCGCTAGCATTGAATCGATTGTTGACCTTGTTCCATCATCAATCGACGATGGCGTACAACGAAAGCGTGAAATCGACCGATTGACATTAATGGTTCAACAGCAATGTGAACGAAATGGTGCTCAGTCAAATACGATTCAGTTAGTCGACATAGAGCAAGTACCGCTAGCATACTATCCAGGAGGATATAAGCATCGAGTATTATTGACTGCTATCGGACAGCTCGATCTTTCCAAATTGAAAGGATATCACCGACAAAAGGGGGAGCAACAGCACTTGTCAGAAGTCCCAGTAAGAAAACCGCAATTATCTAGGCCACCAAAATATATGAGCATGGTCAACAAGCAACCTATGTTTGACGACAATGGTAATTGGATCATCGACACGATTGATATCGAATACATCTCTTATGGAGTTGGCATTCTCGGTAAATTGTTACATTTATTTTTGTACAGTTCTCTCACATTTCTGCTGGAATTCGTATTCCAAACTGATGAGATTTATTTTGATAAGTTTACGACATAAATGAATTAAAAAATAATCTAAAATTAATATATTTTATGAAAGAGAATTATTACAAGAATCTATCAGATATACACAAAATCTACATATTGTTTCTATAAGTTTAATTTATACTATTTACATAAATTCTATATGTAAGCATATATATTTTTCTTCAGTCGAATTAAGTCTATTAAATTTCACTATGGTCTAGCAGAGTCTACTGGAGTCTAGCCAATATTGTCAAACATGAAAGTTAAATTCAATTGAAAGACAAATCGTGAAGTTTCAAGGTTTGATTTTAAAAAAAAACAACTGCATCTCCTGAGATCTTTCTGTACCCTTTCTTAAAATTTAAAACCTGTATTAAATTCATCTTTCAGGTTTAACATGTACGGGTCTACCAGGTTAATAGACCCTGGCAGGCCTATCATAAATATTGATAGAAACTAATAAAAACTGATTTACTATATAATTCATTTCTTTTGAATTATTTTGTGATTCATTTGTGTCAATTCACTGACTTTCACCAAGTTTTCTACCTTCTAAGCATTCAGAAATACTAGGTTTCTCTATCAATTGTACTAGTCTATGTACGACTAGCTGTTCTATGAAATGTCCGCTCTTCAAGAGTACCAGTAGATCTTTTTAAAACAACATAGAAAAGGAGATGTGCTATTGTAGGTTGTGGTGGTGGCGGTGAACCTTATCACACAAAATTGTCATGTCTAGAAATGTTGAATACCTGCAACGGTGTCATGCGTGTAATACCTCCTTCTTCTCTTCATCCATCGTTGGACCTGGCCGCTATTGTTGGTTTCATGGGTGCACCCACAGTATCTTATGAGCAGTTACCAAGTGGTAATGAGTGTCTGTTGGCTATCAGTACTATCGAAGCATATCTCTCTAGAAAAGTTACATCAGTATTCTGTGGAGAAATCGGTGGTGCGAATGGTTTACGTGGTTTGTTAGTGGCAGCAAGCAAACAAGTTCCATGTGTCGATTGTGACAACATGGGAAGAGCCTTTCCTCGACTCGATCAGAAGCTGTCATTCATTCGAGGTCAAAGTGTCACACCTACTTGTTTATGTGATGTTCATGGACGTACGGTGTTGTATACACAAGAGACAATCAGAGACGCACAAGAACTTGAGGAGACATTAAGAAAGGAATGTACAAAGATGGGTCTTAGAGGTGGACTTTGTCTACCACCGTTGACAGGTGACCAAGTACAAAAATACACAGTGCATCATAGTCTGTCCCTAGCTTGGTTCCTCGGTAAGTGTTAGAGACTTTTCATAGATGAATACATGGATATCTGTAAATAGGGGAAGCTAAATTTAATAATCATAATAATGTTATTCAAGCAGTTGCCCAAGCTGGTCATGGTTGGATCGTTATTTCAGATGGAAAAGTAATCGGTGTAGAACGGAACACTGGCTCTGGTTTTGTTCGAGGTCATGTAATAATCGATGTCGAAGGAAAAATATTGACAATAGATTTTCAAAATGAAAATTTGGTGGCTCGTTTCGAAGACAAAGTAATTGCCAGTGTACCTGATCTGATTACACTCGTCGAACAGGACTCAGGCGAACCGTTGTCTACAGAAACTGTCAAATACGGATGTCGTATCTCAGTGCTTGTGCTACCAGCGCCCGAGGCAATGACCACATTAGAGTCTCTCAAATATGTGGGACCTCGTGCATTTGGCTATGACCATGATTACATACCACCTTCGTATCATGTTCCAATTAAATCCGTTTGGGACATATATTATAATAAACCTTCTATATCACAATAATTTTATAGTGAATGAAAACGCTAATGAATGTAAAAATCATCATCGACATCAGAAGAATTAATTCATCCGTTAATTGCATTTCTTGCCCTTAATATTTACAATTTATCGTTTATCTCTATGCTGCACGTATTGAAAAGAGTTCTTATGTTATGTTGGATTATTGCACTATTGTAGACAAAACCTTTCCTCGTATCAATAAATTTCTAGACTATTCTTCTGACTCTGATACAATATTTTCTTCGCTCTATCTTTTCTAAGAATTTGATCGAAAAAAAATGCTTCAAATCCAAAAAAAACTATTCAAAATAGCAAACAATGCTTTTCGGGTGTGGATGTTAATAAAGAGGATATTCTTACTCACGATCACAATCACTCCAACATGCAGATCCTAAACTCAGCTGTCCCATAATTACAACTACACATACGCATATATCAAATACTTTAGAATAAAACTGCATGCAAAATTATGGTTCATTGATTCCTTCACTTATTTTTTTTTTAAATTTTGATGCTAATAAATGTACGTACACCTGCAACTAAATAGAAACAAAGTTATTCGATGATGAATGATTCATCTAAAGTAATATTGATTAATTTTATTTTTCAAATTCATCAAGTTTCTTGCCGCATTCATCTTCACGTATTTGCCAATCTTTTGACCATTTAATTTCAAAAATGAATGGAGCAACAACGACTATACTTACTATTGTAATCAAGCTTCATGGCGATTCAGTTTCAGTAAGGTCACGCATCTTCACAGACGACTTCAATAAATCAAATTGATTGAAGGATCAATTTAAACGAAATGCGGATAGCTATAAACCCTCCCCCTCCCCTCCCAATATTAGAAGCCCCCTCCAGACAGGTCGATCTGCCAGACGTATTAGAAGCCCTCTACATTTTCAAGGCATCTTAAGAGGTAAAAACCTGTTAAAATCTTATTTATCATTATCAAAATCCTGAAATCTTTTCGAAAACCTGCTGAGCAACTCATAAAAACCTTAAAAACTCGTTAGAACTTTCGAAAAATCCTTGTTCTTGGCACCTTTGAAAAATTATGGGACCTAATAGAAGCCCCCGGGGCTTCTATTATAAAGGGGGGAGGGGGGGGTTAATCTTTAAATGTGCAAATTTTTCTCTCCTTCAGGAGAGAAAAAATTCTCATGCAATTATTCATTTCGAACCAGAGATGAGCACAGGACAAGATTTTTCGCCCTGTCCTGCTAGTCAGCTGAGTCCTGGCGGGCGGCAGGATAGGACAAAAATCAAAATTGCGTCCTGTCCTGTTTTGTCCTACTGACTTGTTGTGTCCTCACGGGTCATAGGATAATACATGAAAACTTTGTTCTAATTTGTTTTGCTAATTCATTCCATTTTTTTCGATCGACAGAGAGTCGATCATCAGAGTCCTTAATCTGACTATCGTTGATCAAAGCAAATATTACTATTACTTACGTTAGACCTAATTTATTGTTTACCATCCTAAAATACAAGAAATACACTCTAGATCATCACTTATTTTATAAGTGCAATAAAATATAATAAAAACTTAATTTTATATCTTGATGGCACATTCATGACAAGAAAAAAATACAAAAAATGAACATGATTGATTGTAACATGATTATCTTCTTTTATACTAGAAATTATCTCTGAAAAGTAACAACAACATAGACTTTTATCACAAAAAACAACTATTTGTCATAAATAAATGTACTATAACAATTGAAACAACTAATATATCCCGACATTCTTTGAAATACACCATGTTCAGCTAATTTTCCTGGATAAACAAAGACTTCCGACCAACCTATTAATGGTGTTGAGGATTCTTTTTTTTATAGCACTATATTTATTTGTTTCGTATTTAAGTAATTGTTTAATTTTTGAGGAATTTAATGTGTTCGACGATGATGAAATTTTACTACTGCTCATGCTGAATATTTATTTTGAGATTCAATAAATCGAAACAAATAAAATACAAAGTAAAATAAAAAACATTCAAGGTGAAAAGACCAAAGAACACTTGTTTCGTGTTGCTTTCTCTTTGTATTGTGACTGAAAATTTCTGAATCATCGATGATAACATCTAATTGGTAGCTTTTTTTCAACGAATATTTGAATTAGTGTTATTATTCATTCTAATAGCGATATCTATCACTTATCACATATGTCGAGTGTTAAAAAGTGACGCGTCGAAAATGGTAGTCGTTTAAAAAAATATGAACAACTATAGAACAAAAAGTTCACACGAGAAATTTTTTTGTCCTACTCGGTCCTGTTCTAATCGCTATCTTTGTCCTGGCGGGCGGCAGGACAGGGCAAAAATCAAAATCGCGTCCTGTCCTGTGCTCATCTCTGTTTCGAACATTTCGTTATAGAATAGAAACGAAGAGCTGCACATAAGAAATATGACTCTTCTATTTGCATCAAAAATGACCAAATTTATTTTTTACTAACCTATTTGAACTCTTTTGATTTCAGATGCGGTTGTTCGAACAGGAAAGTCTTCATAAGAAAAATGTAAAGTAATATTCAAATTAAAAGAATATCCACTTATTAAAAATTTTTCTATTTTCAATATTTCAGCTCTAAATGGATTCGATTCTTTATCTCTTAATGTTGCATAGTAAAAATTCTGTTGAAATTATTCTATTTGTCTCTAAAAATCAAAAGATAACGTTTTTCTTTACTTGCTATATTATTTTACCATATCATCTAAATGTATTTTGTGAAATACGATCTGAAAGGAGTGTTGAAGTGTTTAAGGGTAGAAATTTGGACCCCCCTCCCCCCACAGACCGTGACAGACACTCACGTGACCCATCACAGACCGTGACAGACACTCACGTGACCCATCACAGACTGTGACAGACATCTTAATTAATTAATTAGTATTTATTTATTTAATTAATTAATTAGTATTTAATTAGCTAATTAACCGTCACAGACCGTGACAGACAGGGTTTGGACCCATCACAGACCGTGACAGACAGGCTTTAGACCCATCACAGACCGTGACAGACAGGGTCTGGACCCATCACAGACCGTGACAGAGAAACTGTACTTCTCAAGCATCAGATAAACGGTTAGCTACAAATGTATTGCAAAGAAATAGAACAAAACGATTTCCATTTAATTAGTAACAACAGATCCATCGTGTTTCACATTTTTAATCCCGCAAGGGATTGCGCTAACAGCTCTTTTTTTTACTTTTGCTGAACGTTGATTTTCAATCGATAAAACCATATCTTATCGTATCTATAAATACATGAATTATTATTCTATATATTAAGAGAAAAAGCTTAAATTCAATATCAACAATTAAGTGACTCGTTGACCGTTAATATTAACGAAATAACGTAATTGCAGTCGCCCAGTTTTTGTTATTAATGATGTATTAGTTATTAATTCTCACTATAAATTTAATATAAATATTTCACTCTTTCCAAGGGGCCTGAGTATATTTATATCGACATACATATAGAAATAGATGAATGGACACATATGTACATAAATAGAATCCGAGAATGGATTAAGAAGTGAAGTTAAGAGAACATAATAAATGGAAAAATTAATGAATTAGGTTAGGCGGATAGACATATCTTGAAAGCTGAGCTTAATAGGGCACACCAAGGAGATAGTTCAATGGTAATATTAGAGTAATAGATTAAGCAAATATACAAGGGGTATAGACCAAAGAAATAAGCTGAACACTTACGTTAAGAAGATAAGTATAGATTCTGGAATTAGGATGGATGTGGTTGAATGTGAAGAACATATTCACACCCATACCCTCGCGAATTCTTGTTGTTGAACGTTGAAACAATGTCCGTAAAATTTGCTGTTGAATTTGGTTAAAATTTTTACTCTAAAATACTCACCACGTGTTACCCTAGAATAAGTTCTTGTTTGCAGAAATATATGCTATTTTGCAATCACTTGATGATAGTCAAGCTTAGCCTTGGTTCATTTTATTAGCTAATTGTATGTACAATTTCTCGTTTCCTCAATAAAAAAAATACTTCTTCATTTATGTCTTATTTCGGCCCTCTTCTCATAACACGTCAATAGTATATACGTATATGTTTTCATTTTTGATAGAAATGCTAGATTAAAAATAGTCAATAATGTTGTTAGTGAAAAAACAATAATTTGTACGAAAGTCTGTTAAAACAGTGAATTATTGAAATAAAGATGATTCTTGTAAAGCAGTGTCAATTAGTTCCTTTAGTCGAGTCATATTAATTTTGATTGACGCATCAAAACGAGTATTTGATGCTCCAGGAAAGTCAAAAACATAATCTTTTTCACTTCGAACTTGATAGTAAAGCTTACGAATATGTGGAAAATAATTAAGAAAGGACTATTCAACAAGAACATCTAGTATTATCCTACTGTCTTGGACTCCTTCTCGTAGACTTTCTAATTGTATTCGCTGAGGTCTTTACTAATGGATGTGACAGTATGCGTGTGGGTGCTGATGTCATTGATCAACTGAAACCTTATCCGAAACACTCTTCGTAACACTTGCATAAATAAACATTTATCGAAAATAACATATCCACTCTTTCACCCACATATACACCTACAACAATACCCAACATGCATGCTCACACTTACATATGTAGTCATACTCACACTCAGGTCACGTCTGATTCTTTGAAATTGGTATCATTGATGTAAGCTATATACCATCTATATTTGTGCTATCTTTCGTGCAAGTAGAAGTCCTCTTTTCACTATTAATGTTTCATATTTATTATTAGAGATGCACCGGTGGTACAGTGGAACGGTGGCACCGGTGTACCGGTCATTTTTTATTGTATTCCTCCGTCTGTGCTACGGGCTACATCCTAGAAACTCGAGCACTTAATTTTCCGATAAGAAGTAATCCTTTGTCCTAATAAAGTGATTTTTTGCAAATGCTCATCGGAAATTTGGAATATGCCGGAGGATCAAGCCGATAAGAATATAGAAACCTACGGTGGAGACCAGTGTATCCGCACCGACAAATATACTGAGCCCCAAGCCGTCCAAATAATGGTAGAAAATGGTGAGCACCTGTTGGTCTTCATGGTTCTAAATTGAGAGTATTGACCTTAATGATGGTAGTCGAAGCTTTATTCTACGGAAGACGACACTATGGCAAATGAAACATATCTTTCATACCTGGCTGTAAAGATCAGACTAACCAAAGGACCGACAAAACCACGAAAACCTATGGTGATGACTGCAAGATTGATGTTACTGATTACCATGAGCTTCAACGCATCCAAATATTGGCAGAAACTGGCCATCACTGTAAGTTCCTGATGTCCTAATCGGCAGTATTAGTCTTCATAGAAATGCTCAAAAATATACAACTGAGTGCACCATGCTGTCACACATGAAAAATTTGTTTTCAAATATGACTATGACCATGCAGTCCGCTTTAAAATCGGTCCAGCCATGAAAACATACAATGAAGGTCGCTAGATCAACATCACTACTTACTCTAAGCCCCAAACCGTTGGAACAATAATACAAACCAACCATCACCGTAGATTCCTGATGTCCTAACCGGCAGAATTAGTTCTCGTGGTGATGCTCAAAACTATAATATTGAGTGCATGATACTATGGTACATGGAAATTCTCTTCTTCACACATCCGTGTGATGATAAAAGCAGTTATTGAACCGGTAGCGCCATGAAAACCTACGGTGATGGCCGCTCCATGGGCATTACTTGTCATCCTGAGCCTCAATGAGAGCGTTTAATAGTGTAAATCGTACATCACCGTAGTTTCCTTATTTTCTAGGTGGCATTATTGATCTTAACGGATTAGTTGAGACCGTATTTTCAAGTTATCTGGAAAGGTATCTTTCATATTTAGATACCCTTACTCTAGGAAATCTCAGTTGTATGAAAATACTCATTTTATCTCTCGTGTGCATGCACTCAGTGCGGTTGTCGTCAGGGCATCACTGCTGGGGAGTAGGTGATGATGTTTAAGAAATACGAGGATTTATCTCTGTCGCTGGAAGTGTACCCGCTGAATAATCACTTTCTGGTTATGAAATGATCAGAGTCACTTTTGATGGGAATCAGTGCAATTCGAATAACTTTAATCGTAGTACGTTATGACCGGTGGCACCGGTGAGCGGTGTACCGGTGGCCGGTGACAGCGGTGACCACCGTCACCGTTGCATCCCTATTCATTATGAAACTACAAAAGTGCTCAATTTCTCAATAGTTTGTGTCTCACTGTCGACCAATATCAGTGAGTCGTTTGTCTTCAATGACGATAGGTGCCATTTCTTCGCTTGTAAGATAATTCGAAGTGAGAATGTATTTAATGTTCCAGTAGACTTCAATGCCAGCGATGTCAGTGACACTGTTTCAGCATTAACATCGAAATTGCAAATGTTACTGTCATGTTTTCGCTAGTTCTTCTACTTCCTCATGCCTAGACGACTTTTACGAACGACATCAAAAAGCCCCATCCATCGAAGCTGATTCTCCTACTCTATATTTCTCGTCTTTCCGATATGCTTGTTTGTTGACATAGAAATCCATTATGATTGCATGTGTTCCACCAGGTAAAAATGGTATTATTGTTGAGATACCACCACATGGTGTGATTAATATAGTTGTCTTGTATAATTCATGCATTTGTTGAGTGAATGTATATTTACTCCAATCAATAACATCAAGTTGTATCTTTGGATATGTCGAATGTATAAAGTGTTTAACTTCGACAAGATTTTTAATTGCACGTAAGCTACGACGCAATGCTTGAGTTTTGTTAACAAGTACAATACGATGACGTGATGGTAAATGGGATACATTGACACCATGGTATCGTAGAATAGCAGTACGATAGTCATAGAGAAGTCTTTCTTTTTCATTTGTATATGATTCATTGATAATAGAAAACATTGGCTTAGCACCACCAGCTACAATAGTTCGAAAACATACAAGATGCGAAGAAAAATTATTTATGTAATGATCGAGACTATCAACTTTTGCAGCAAAAGCAGGAACTAAGTTTTGATACATTCGATAAAATTGGTTTCCTTTCTTTGGAAACCGACGATATTCAATAAGAACAGCATTTCTATCATATTCATTTAGTCTAACCATAGCGAAGTAAGTAGATGCTATATCTTCCCAAATAACATGACCAGGATTAAAGGGAACATACCAATGCATAAATAAAACATGAACATGCTCTAAATAAGGTACTTTATCAGCAGACGGTAACCATTCTTCAACAATTGTTGGTCCCCATGAATGACGTGGAGATGCACGCGCAATAAGACTAACAAAGCCATGATTATTTATATTAAAATCATATATATGACCTAGTTTAGGTTCAAATAAAATTGGCGTTTTAATACTGCCTGGTTTACGATAGAACTGAAATACTTTTTTTTCTTTATTATAACAGATATTTTTGAATGCACACGTTCGTTGAGGCCATTCAGATTCATAATTTATATTACCCGTACAAGTCCAAGTTGACTGAACATTCGAACTTGTTGACAAAGTTGCTTCCTTTATGATCTTCTCACTTTGACGTAGTAAGACTTCATCTGAAGATGTCGTATTATGAAAGCCATAAAGATGATAAAATTCGAGAAAAAAATGCAAACAATAAATCGTTAATATCGCAAGGGAAAGATGTATAAAGGAAGGCACAATCTTTGTTTGTTGAAATTTCCTATATGCCATATTGTATTAGATCTGTTGTTTTTTCACGGATATCTAAAACAAATGGTTGAGAAGTTACTTGTCATAGTATTTTTCATTGATTTATGCAAACAAAATAAAAACACATAGAGACAAAGGAACAGAAAATCAACAGCTATTTAAATCATTTAGCAGATGTGCATTATATTTAAACAGTAATCAGCAAATTTTGAATAGCAATAAATTTGTTTTAAAAACGCTAAGTTTGAAATAGCTACAATCGTTTTGTAAATGCGCCATACTTTAAATTTAAATCGTAATGAATCTTCCAGTAGCTATGAAGCTTTATTTCACAAGCTGAATGTTTATTTCAAAGCTATCTCATTTTAGAAGCAATGAATGGTTCTCCGGGTGGACCGAAGCCGTGCCCTGAGTGGATATCGAGGTCGTAAGCGAAACGAAGACTGCTAGGAGTTCTACAGCTTGAGTCGAAGAGATGTTTTGAAACAAGAGCGAAATCGGAACCAGGCAGAGAACTGATCGTGGTTCTAGCCTGTGATTAAAGGCATCTTCGGTTTTCTTCAGAAATGGATACTGAGAGAAGATCTAGTAATGCTTCTATAGTCGTGGCTAAAACTGAAGTCGGAAGCTGGAAAAGATATGGTAGAAGCTTTAGGGTGGAACTGAAGTCGTGTCCTGGTTTGATAAAGGAGTTGAAAGCGGAACGTGAAACGGTAGAAACTCTAAAATTGAGAGTGAATCCGTATTCCGCATTAATACTGCAATCAAAACTGGAAAGAGAACTGGTAGTAGCTCTCGGGCCAGGATTGAAGCCGTGTTCAGCATTTATACTGGGATCATAAGGGCTGATCGCATCCTTACTGTGGTAAAAAGCGGGACTGTTGTAGAAAATTAGTGTTTTTCCTCACTTTAAAGGTCTACTTCAACTTGGATTCGATGATAATCTTAATATTCAGCAGCAAGCTACTGCGATTGTAGCGTCAATATTTGTGTGTGATGTGTGATGGTTCGAAAAGAAAACAAATAAAGGCGTGGCATAATGTATTTTTTCTCATGATTCGATTGATTGTGCATCGTCGATAATTTAGCTTGCCGAGTGATGTGAGACAGAGCAAGCAAAATGATGGTATGTTTTCTTTTTTTCTAACCAAACAAAGGAAATATCTTCTGTATGCGTTACTCATCTTATTGATGTCTACGGATGACTGCGCAAAATGCAATGCACACGACAGTGTATGTATTGCACTAGTATACTTTATTTCTATTTATATAAGAGCATCGTTATATTGCAGTATTCATCTGGTATTGAACGAGATATCGCACGGATATAACTAGCAAAAGTATGTTTTTCGAAAATGAAGTTATTTCACAAGGCTTTTCTAGTAATAAGTTTCGAGCGTTTTTCTTTCATATATTGTATGTTATTACAAAATCGTAAAAATATCTGACTATAAGGTTTAGTATGTATCTTTTCATAAGATATCACTGTGAATCTGTACATGATTCTTACTATAAAATTCTTGCAAAGTCTAGTCATAGAAATCTCGTAAGATCTTATACGATCGTATAGCCCAGGGCGAGAAGTCTGAAATTAGAATCTCGTCAGAACCACTTGAAAACCTGTTGAATATTTTGCGGAATATTAGAGAGTCTTTGATCCCAATTTCACCTTCCACACACTTACTTTCTCACGTGCCATTAGTCTCAAATCAGTGGGTAACATTTAATTTATGCTAACTTTTATTAAATAAAAATGAAAAAAAAATAAATAAAATGACTTACAAAAAAGTTAGATAAATAAAAGTTTAAAAATTTATCAAATAAGAACAAAAATAAAAATAAATTAAATTAAAGAAATGATTTCTACTCACTATTGAGAGTATTCTTACTGTAGTTGAATCCAAAACAAAATAAAATACAATACAATAATACTAAATACATTCTCATACTTCACTTTAGGCACATCTATACACTGATTGGTATAATTCACACCACTATATTGCGTGTGAATGAGGTCGCAATAATTAAAGTGAATTAGAACCGAATAAAAATAAAAAGGATAAATACAAAATACAATAAAATAAAAGAGAAATAAACTAAAATAGTGAGCAATTAGATATATAATAGAATAAATTCAAGTATCTATAGATAATTTCATACCATCGGATTTCGTCGGATTCGGCAAATTCCCATTGTCGGATATCATCGGACCCTATTTCTAGAATCAGGAAAATCTGACAGTGGAATTCTTCGGAGATTGACGGATATTGATCGTTTCCAACAGTCGAATTCTAGCGAATGCCGAGTGTCGAATACTATTGGATCCGATTGGATGAGTTCGACCTGGGAGATCATAATTTCAAGTTTGTGTTAAGCAAATAGTTTTTATAACGATAGCTTTGTGTCTTTGAATAAATATTTAAGTGATTAAATGCGTTTTCCTTTAGACATAACTTTTCTAGCTTGAAAATGCATCGTCTATGTAATGTTGCTGAACTTCTAAAAAAATCAATGCACACATAATTTAATCAATTTGATTCAAGAGAAGTACGTTTTTCTTTTGTTTAAATTATTTAATTTTTTTAATTCTAGATTATTTTAACGGTATATTCAACACGAATTAGTTTTTTTTATTCATTTTAAAATATTTATTTTCTTATTTCAGATCATTGTCACGATTAATACAATGCAAGTCAGTTTTTATTTGCATTATATTATTTCTTTTGTATTTCAGATCATGTTAACGGTCATATCCACGTGAGTAATTTTTTTCTTTTAAATTATTTATTTTTCTTTTAGATAGTTTTTATAATTCTTATAAATAAATATGCAAGTAAAAATAATAGACTTCCTTAAGAAAACAAGACAAAAGAAGGTGAAAAAAGATTAAAATCAGGTATACAATGTTGTGCAAAATATTGGTGATTGAAATATGTATCGTATAAGATCTGATATTGAGATAATACAAAAATTGTACAGTATAATTTTATCAGAAATGGTCCTAAGGCGAATAATCCATTGGTAAGATCTTATAAGACTTCACATGTGATCTCACCTAAATTTATAACATAAGACGAAACTCGAACGATTGTCGTTTGATATTACAGGATCATACAATATTAGAGATCTGATCTGAAGATCTTACATCTGATTTTTCGACCTGTATAGGATTGAGATTAGCATATGAAATCGTACGTGATCATATATGATTTTCATATGTTGTTGTATGATCATGTAGTATATAATACAGTAAGTTCCTATATGACCTTGTAAAAATCGTACAAGATTGTATAATGGAGCGCTTTGATCTGGAATTCTTCTAGTAGAAACACTAAAACTCTTTTTATGAGGTACTTACACTAGATTTCATTTAACATGATGAATATGAAGAAGTGATATTCGTTTTTTAAATAATTATGAATATAATCAATGATTGGTATCACAACCTTTCGAGTTTTTACATCATGAACATGAGACAGATATGAACATGAAATAATTTAAAGTATGTGAATGTTTGTTTGCATGTTGGCCAAAACATATGAAATATGATTTTTTTTTAGTGTTTCTTCATCAAAAAAATTGTGCTTCGTCTCTAATAGCCATTGTCTTCAATTTCAAATTTGATTAGTGTTTCAAAATTTTTTAAATCATGTATCGAGCACTTTGCAATATTCATCATTTTGTATGAGATCTAATTGGAACTACGTGATGAAGAATGTGAATTTTTGGTAATAAAACGAATAAATTTTGCTTCGAAATTGCAGAAAGATGAGCATAGAGAAAGTAAGGACGATAAGAAATAAATAATTATAAAGGATATCTGGACGTTGATTAGTAAAGACGACAAATACAATAACATAAATTGCTTTTTTGTTTCTCTCGGAGTAACTTTAACATGACCGACGACATAGTAATGATAACTGGTAAACTATTCATAGTAGTAATCGAAATAGCTTTCATTTTTTTAAAACTTAGACAAATACACATTTGATAGTTATGAAGAAAACCAACCATACATCAATTCTTTACGTATAGCATTAGAGAAAGAACATGTAGAGCGGGAAAAGTTCTTGAATTCAAAAGCTGAACACAAACTACTTCGAGAAGCTACTCTTACTTTATTGCTTGAAAATTTTCGATTCGAACGGAAAAGTGAAATTCTTATACAAGAAAGTGATAGAAGTTGGTTCATTCATGGTGTGAGTTCAGCTCGGTGTGGGCCTTGAAATTAAATATGATGATAACTAACACAAGACTTAATGGCTATTCGTGAACAGAGCAATAGAAATAATATGTGACAGTAAATTACATAACGTATGGCTATGAGTCATGCAACGATGATGGTGAATCAATACTTTATCGTCACTGTTTTAACGATTCAAACCGATAACCGTTCGACGACAATCAGTCCTTACTGGAGCCTAGTCGTTACTGCTATAAGGCTTTAATGGGCTTATATTAGTTTCCATCGGCTTGTACTGGCTAATACTCCTTCATATCGGTTTATGCCGCATAATTATTAAGCAGTCACGAATGGAATAGTGACTACCAAGGATCGCTTATCCTCACCGTTGCATGCCTAGCAACTGTCAAGTAATATAAAGATAATCAAAACGAAATAGATTCTCTAACTCTCTGTTTTTTCTTTTCACTTTACCTTGGTTCACTTTTGTTGCTTAAGAATTTCAATAAAGTATTTCATATGTTGTGATTTCAAAACTTATTCTCGCTAGCAATAAGA
Source organism: Rotaria sp. Silwood1 (assembly GCA_905250075.1). Taxonomy (NCBI): domain Eukaryota; kingdom Metazoa; phylum Rotifera; class Eurotatoria; order Philodinida; family Philodinidae; genus Rotaria; species Rotaria sp. Silwood1. Next base: position 259,969 of record CAJNOP010000189.1, read on the forward strand.
CGTCGGCCAACTTATAGAAGGACCCTACAGATCAAAACTGATGCCACATATTGAGCACCAGGCGTCAAAGGTTTTTGAAATCCGTAGTCAATATCGTATTATACGTTGATAGCACTACCTAGCTTTGCTATATAGTAGAACAAAACAAAAAAGAAGAAGAGCTAGAACTTTTATTCATGGTTAGAATTTCAAAAGAATCCATAGAGCGATGTAGAAAACATGTTTTGAGTACACTTCTAAAAACTCTTGAATATATAACGTTGATAGTGTTTGAGTAGACTTTTATCATTGAAAGTTGCTTTGTTCCAAAATACTACAGCTTAGATCAACGAAGGCGCACCATGTTAACAACTTTAATTCAGTTTAGTGATTCATGTGCACATTCATCTCTTACTTTTTGCAATAGTTAGCTAATACGAAGATACTCGAGTAAAATTCATAAACGACAGGCCACTTGCTGTAAATGAGAATTTTGTAAAAACAAATGGAAACGAAGTGGTGACAATCAGCACGTAAATAGTTGAAGGTTGAAGAAAAATTGTCAATTTACACTGTTCATTTTCAGCGCTGTTGTCATCTGCCATGAGTAAATTTAATTATGTATTAGATTTATCAAAGGTATTTTCATATATATAACCATAGATGTCAAATCTACTTTGCCTCGTTATAGTAAAATGCCTCGGCATACTAACATTTACTAAGATGGTTTCATAGTAATAGTCTTCGTCGAAGTCGTAATGATATTCTGGCATCAAGCATCTACCACGACAGTATACTTGACTGTGCATTGTCAATTCAGATGAATAGATCATTTGGTAGAATGATGGAATCCCTATCGTTAATGAAAAATAAATATTGTCACAATGATCAATTTTAAGGAGATGTTTAAAAGTAGACAGTCATTAGACTATGAATTTCTACTATAAATTGAAAGAATTTTTTTTTGTTTGTAAAACATTACATTTTCTATGTAGCTACTGAATATCTAGAACAGAATGATTTGTTGCACGAACAGTTCTTGTGCAAAATTTTTGAGTATGATAGCACAATCATAAGCTTTTTCACAATTACAAAAAATACTCAACGGCACTGCAGTCGGAATGTCTCAATGAAAATCACAAAATGTTTTTCTCAGTTCTAAAGTTTATTTTGACGACAGCTGACTAAAGTTAGTCCTGCAGTATTAAGATGCCAAATATTTGAGATAGTAAGCATTGCTTACGAATTTCACGAAGACCAACAGCAGTTGTACGGCCATCTGCAACAATCGAAAATGTGCCGGTCACATTCGAAGACAAAGTTGTCACAACCAAAATATACATTGTCTACGGTTGAAGAAAGATTATGAACTTGACTTGCCGATTTTCATCACCATAGTCATCTTGTGACAATAAATTGAACGAAGGATCAGACGGATCGAAACTGTTATTGTAGATATAACCACATGCGCTAATGTTACTTTCAAAAGAGAAACTATAATTTGATGCTATAACAAGGTTGACTTCAACTGCTTCATAGTAATTGTTAGAAATTGAAGAGTTCATGCGACCATATTTTAAGCTGTCATTAGTCCACATCGATGCATACTTGGATTGTACGGATGTTGATACCTTTATTCAATGAAAACTAAAATTAATCGATATAATGTCGAGAAACATATGCACTGGAACGGTTTTCAATGAAATATCTAAGAGCAGATGTAAGGAAAAATCATCCGTATATTTTGTGATTGGTTATAAACCTGAAAGATAGAATTAACGAGATATAAATATGATGAAATTTTTCCGAAGTCAGAGTGATACAAATTTGAATTCAATGTTCCTAAATGACTGATCTGATTTAGTAGAGGATTCTTTATCAACTGATCGGTCAAAATTTTTCTTCACCAGTAACCATAGAATTCTTGTCAATTTCGAGGCGTTTTCTTTTTCAGAAAATAGTTTTGAGAAGGATTTGTTCTGCATATCAAATCATTTTTTTTACTCATGTCAATAACTAGCTCTATGCGAGAGTGTGCATTAATATATATCTATTGAGTAAATACCCATCACAAGACGTATCATATAAGTCACTATTAACATTTGAATGAAGATAAGTTTTAAATTTCTCTGAAAAAATTCTCAAAAATAAAGTTATGATAATGAAAAACCCTTCATAAATAAGATGAGATGCCGTATCGATTACACTATTTATAAACAACGAACCTGACGTTCAGCTTTATAGGTGCTTATAACCATTGAACTATGCTCGAATATTATATTTATACATCATAGATATGATCCGAAGCACTCTTTTTTTTAGCAATCGTCTATGCCAATAATGTGCTCGTTTGAAAAAATAATTTAAAGAAATTCAGAAACAAAAATCATTTACACTTATTCACTATTGAAATCTCATCAATTTTCTAATGTCTTTGTGTTCGAGAAATAAAAATTATATTCTCGACAAATATACGCTATGGAACAGAATACATATCGTCAATTTTAGAATTGTTACATATGTCGAATAACAATTTAAATACATCTATAGTTTATGAAATACTCTTCAAAATACATTTTAATGATATTAACAATGAAAGTTATCTTTATGTGTACATAGATCGTGTCTTGGATGATAGAAGTAAAAAATTTTATTTTAATCATATCTAATATTCTAAACATACTTACTATAGTTGACAAAACTAATCTAGAATTACTTGTACAAATCAATTTTCTGTCCATGGATAGATTCCAAAAGAGAGAGAGAGAGAGAGAGAGAGAGAGAGAGGATGTGACTAGACTATTAATGTCTATGACAAGCATATTGGTATCTATATCATAGACGGTTAATAGGTTAAAAAAAATTATTGTATGCTGATCAGAACCATGAGAAAACGGAATATGAATTCAATTTTCTGGCTATATAATTCAATATTCATTATTAGTCATGTTGCGCAACACTACTGTAATAATGACACAAAAATTATACGTAATTACTATTGTGATTCATAGATAGAAATGACTAATAAACAGATTTTTTTTACTTTTCTAGAAACAGACAAATGAAAAATCTCTCATGCCGGTCTGCTGACCAGTTCAGCGCGAACTGATAAACGTACAATAGTGTAAATTAGTTAATGCAGTAAATGACGAAGTATATGAAATATTGTATTTCAATAAGAAAACAAAGAGAATATGTACTAATATATGTATATGTGTATATATATGTAATATGTAGAATTTTCGATCTATTTTCAGTTGAACACAAGCTGGCAGGTAGATCATCATCAGTACTTGTTGATGTTAAATTCAAACCATAATAAAACCTAAAAGCATTGTAAGATAAATATAGAAATTAAATAAATCATGATAATTAAATATATCATAATAATTAATTAAATACATCATAATCATAATAAACCATAACGAAAGTAAATTCAAATCCAATACATCGATAACATGTAACTCATAACAAATACATCTTAATCAAGAATGAGTAACAAATAAATAAATATAAATATAAAACTCAAGTTATTTTAACTACAATTGAAATAAGTCATAGAATGTTAAAGAGTTAACTTGAGAAGACAGTGAGATCTTTTTTCATATAATCAAATGTAAATTAGTTAATGCAGTATTATGATTATGATTATGATGTATTCAATTACTATGATATATTTAATTACTATGTTATATTTAATTATTATGATATATATTTTATATTTACCTTACAATGCTTTTTAGGCTCTTATGATTGGAGTTAAGATGCTAAAGTACTGATGATGATCTACCTGCCAGCTTGTGTTCAACTGAAAATAGATCGAAAATTCTACATATTACATATATATACACATATACATATATTAGTACATATTCTCTTTGTTTTCTTATTGAAATAAAATATTTCATATACTTCGTCATTTACTGCATTAACTAATTTACATTTGATTATATGAAAAAAGATCTCACTGTCTTCTCAAGTTAACTCTTTAACATTCTATGTACAATAGTGTCTTGATATAGGAACGTAACTAGTTGCAACTTCAGATTGAAGATTATAATGTTCATGTAAAAGACTACTATCTACCTTACAGATTGGCAACACATCATATAATCGTTAATTACTTATTAGAATGATAGGGAACTAAAAGCAAATGCGTCCATCTGATATTTCTGATTGAGATTGATTGATATTGGTCGGTCTTATTATTCATAACTGCAGCGTGTTGACGTATCATTACTAATACTAATATCCGTCCAAAAAGTCCGTGCGTGTGACTGTTTTTTGAATAACTCGAGAAAGGAAACAGCTAGAGACCTGCGGTTTTCACCAATCGAAAGAGGAGGAGTTAGGACGTCTTTTTCTCTGATAATGTGTCAGACGAAATTCTTTTAAAACTGATCATCTTTGAAAAATATAGAAAAGAATGCATGAAAGTGACATACAATACACATGAAGTTTCGATTATGACCTTTGATTTAGATAGAGGGACTTCAGATCTATAGTTCAAGATGCAACGTAAATGGCTCTCTAATTGCGTTCTAATGTTGATCAAATGAAATCATATATTTACATGCGCAAATAATAGGGAATTTTGCTGATGTTTTACTACGTTTTTGCATTTTTTGTCATAACCGCTGGATACTTCGATAAAAATGTAATGAAATGTAAGAAAGTTTATTATGTTTTGAACTATAGATCTGAAGTGCCTCTATCTAAATCAAAGCTCATTATCGAAACTTCATGCGGATTGTATGTCACCTTCATGCATTCTTTTCTATGTTTTTCAAAGATGATCAATTTTAAAAGAATTTCGTCTGACACATTATCAGAGAAAAAGACGCCCTAACTCCTCCTCTTTCAATTGGTGAAAACCGCAGGTCTCTAGCTGTTTGCTTTCTCGAGTTATTCAAAAAACAGTCACACGCATGGACTTTTTGGACGGACATTAGA
>CAJNOP010000189.1:264910-306321 GCA_905250075.1 Rotaria sp. Silwood1
TATTCAAAAAACAGTCACACGCATGGACTTTTTGGACGGACATTAGATAGAAACTTCTTGTGGTATGAACAATATTTAAAACTTTATTTCAAGAGAAAGCGTAGTTAGAAAATACCCACTGACGACAGTCAGATGAGTAAGAAGTCAATGATTTCTTTTTGTTTTTTAAGCTGTATAAAAACAACATGTAACATCAACTGACGATTGCCACCAACAAAGAATATCAATGTAAAGATTTTTTTTCTTCCAGTCACGCACGTGCTTGCATCGATGTACGTTAGTGACGCAGAGATTCTGTCTTCAAGCGACTCTTGTTACAACCATATGTAAACAAATGAATATTCGCATAATTGAGGATGCCTTTTGATTAGTTATGGTTAAATGTACTGAAACAGGCAAATAACTATCATCGTATAACAATGCATTGGAATGAAGACTTGTCATCAGTGCTATGAGTATCCTATTATCATCAACAATGTGCCGTCCCTTCAGAAATCTTATGTGAAATCGTGAAAAAACGATCTTTATGGCCGGCACATAGTTGATCCTTGACTTAAACACTGATCGGATGTAATGATGGTAAGGAAAGTAGAGATGCTGTTACGAACCTACATTAATCTTCTCTCTCTCTGATACATGGGTACGGCCGCTTGATGACCGATTCATTGGGTTATATTAAAAAAAAAGTATTCCAAAAATGAGAGATAGTTGATGAATCAATAGTACTGTTAGTTGAACAAATCATATTGGCAAGTAAACATCCTCTGACACATTCAAATCAACAAGGATAACTTGACAATCAGATAGAGAGACAGGCATTTGAACAATGAGAACATCGACCGTTGCCACTATTTTTGAAATCGTCTTTGGACTGTGGTCTATTTTGTCAGATAAGGAATTCGACACTCGATTCACTTGCAAATTACAATTTCTACTGACAACAACTCTGAACCGGCTCAAGGTCATTATCGATTTTTCGGTCTATTCACTGCCGGTCTTGGCTTTTTCTAAACCATTGAAAAATGATATGATGACATATCTCGGGAGACTTTGCCGATGTCGTTCAATAGGAACTGATGTTGGCAACGATACTTGTTTTACATGGAGGGCTGGACATAATTTTAAGACATTTGCTTTTGAGGGTGGTCGGTATGGGTATTTTCTTCATTTGATATTCACAACCATCAAAATACTTAAAAAAGAACAGAACAGAGAAAACACACTATGCATCGTTGAAGGAGAAAACTGAGAGAAACACAATGCGTTTTTTAAGCAGATCAGATCTTGTACATCTTTCATAGAAGATGATTCGATTGATATATTGGTGGCATAAGTACTTTTTTGCATTAATAACGAGGTGAATTGATAAATGACAGTGACGATAAATTAAAAAAACAACTTTAGCATCAATTTGAACCAGATCTATATCTTATAATAATAATGATGAACGTTCACTATCAGGATGTTTCTAATCTATAGATAAAAAAATTGAATTATTAAGAAAAATTTCTTTGTCAATTTCAGCTCCAGCTGAATCATTATAGGATAATACTCTTACATAAAAAATATCTAAACATCACTCAAAGAAAAACAAACACATTTCACTTTCAAATAGTTTTGTGGAACTCATAGATACTCTCGAAGAAAATAGTGAGTTTAAGCTGTAAGTCAAAGTTTTCGCGGCTTCCATCTCTCCATTACAGACACTGAGCAATACAGACCCTCATTATAGACCGTCCTCAATACAGACAGGTCCCCATTACAGACACCCTTCCATTATAGACCATAGCAACTTCATCAAAACAATGTGTGTATGGGTATGAGTCTCGATTTACTATCTACCTAGACCCACACCCGATTACTTTAAAGGACGTGAAAAAGCTTCTCAAACCGAAGTTCACGTTCTAGTAAGATGGAGCATGTACTCGCACTGATCGTCATATTCAACAATGGCACAACAAGAATTGTTGGAAGTTTTGGCTGAAGAAATGATGGCCTCTCTATTCACTCGACCTTAATTCACTGGATTATACCATTTGGTTTGAATTGTGCACACAGACGGATTGGATAAAAATCATCAATAAAAAGACTCCAATTCAACAAAGTCGAACTGGATCCAAAAGAAATTCGTAAAACTGTCATACGGTGCAATATCGACTCTTGGACAATGGGACTTTATCTAATGTTATTAGATAGATGTGAATATACTTCCTAAATAAAGATCCTGGTTTTGTAGAGCAGAAGATTCTTTATCTTTGTAATCTAAAACAAAAGTTTTAAGACATGATTAAGACGATGCAAAAGAGAAAACCAAAGTTGCTCATTTAATTTGGGTCACCTGTTATATATTATCATTAGGAAAAAAGAAGTCATATATTAAAGATGTATCTGACATTACGGATAAGTTTTTATCATAGAATGATGTTAAATTATTCAAATAAATTGGTACAAAAGTCATTGTAAATACGAACAGTTTCGAAATGATGAAATTTCAGAGCACACACACATCAACTATAAAAATTGTTATAATTTTGTTTTACTCATTCAGTTGGCCTTTTTTTTTTGAAATAAACTATTTTAAAATCTCCGGCTATATACCGTAAGTTTATAAAAGTCGTAGTTTGTGAGTTACATATTTTAGAACCGGATATGGCTGCTCTCATACGCTTTTTATGGAGCATCATTGAACATCATTACTAAAAATGACTCAGTGATCCCTTATCCGTATAAACAATTTTTGACAACAAAACAAATTCAAATCGATGTCTTGATTTAAAACTGCATTTAGAGCGATTTAGATATTTTGAACTTTATGTAAATCAGCGTTGCGAAAATTAGTTTTAAATGATTCAAATATAATCATTGATAAAAATCGATTGCAAAAACATTAAATCAAATCAACACAATCTTTGATGATAAAGAATTGAACTCCAGATGATTATGGGTATGATTGAAGAAATGAAATAAGTTTTACTATTCAAATTTTTGAAAAGAACTGTTCCCTATGAGACCTAGATTTAGCGAGCATATCTGCTTGAAAATGAATTGAATCATCATGCATGCGTATTGTCTCACTTGATTCTTCTTTTTTACTTTCATAATTCTCCTCTTCTGATTCTTTTTCTTCTGTCAAAGCAAATAAGAAACGAAGATGTTGATGATATTTGTTTTTCTCTTCAAATAAATGTGTCGCGAAAATTTCATGTACTTGCTTTATTTCAATGCAAAGAAACAACAAAATATTGCAAATAATCGACGACACGATTTTGTTTGTTGACAGATCGAATTTCACAATTGCGAACTCAAACTCCTCAACTTTTGAACTAATCAACATTTGTAATCACAAAAAAGCCACACGATCGTTGGCTATAGAATCCACGATGTCTCTTTTGACCTTACCTACTGAGCTTCTCTCTCTAATATTTGACTATTTAGATGTCGAAACAATACTCTTTCCTATTCGATACATTTCTCCGTCTTAACAAATGCTTACAATCGGCACAAGCTTGACTTCATATCAACATCAAAACTGAACTTTCGTCATATTCAAAGAATAATACGACCAGAAAATATCGCGTCACTACGCTTCGTATGTTGGAATGGTGAAAAAGATTATATTGAATTGTTTTTGTCGCTTTTTGACTTGCACCAATTTACTCAAGTTCTCTCATTGACGATATGTGATGCCAAACAATCTCATTTGACCATAATCTTGCAACATATTGCATCAATCTGTCAATTCAAATCACTTTCGATCTATTCCGAAATATCAAATATTAATATTGATATTCTTTCTCTTCTCTCTCTTATTATTGCACAGCTTACTCTTCGTAATCTTGTGCTGGATTTCGACATAACAATTATTGATCAAATATTGTGGCCTGTTAATTGTACTATTCAAATATTAAATATTCGTGATTGTAATGACGACCAACTAGCTTCTATTCTCTGTAATTCTTCTCGTCTTTATAATTTATCAAGTAGATATTGCTATGTGAACAGAATCGATGAACATATCATCGCAAATTCTTGTAAACAAATAACCTCTTTAACATTGAAAAATACCCAGATGCCGATAGACATACTCAAATCAATTTTGTGTGCTACACCATCACTCATTCATCTTCATCTAAGTAGTCAAACAATAACCTTCGAATTTTTTCAGCACTTATCGGAATGGGAGAAATTTATTCCAATAAAATTACCCATGCTTCGTGAATTCGAATTTTCTTTCTTCTGCTATGATTTTGATACAAAAGAAATTAAATTGCTTATTTCCTCTTTTCGAACACCTTTCTAGCTTCAAGAAAAACACTGGTTTATTACTTGTGTATACAACAACGCCTATGGAAAGGTTGGACTTGGTCTCTTCTCATCGTCGCAAGCTCCAAATGGTTTTCCATTCAGTAATGATTTCTATACAATATCTTCTTCTATTTCCACTACAATGGATGAAGACGAAGCACAAATAAATAGTGTATGGTGTGTTTGTTTAAATGTGAGAGCTTTAATGAAGAGAAAAGTCAATAACATAATATGTATAAAGAAACAATTAATTATTAAATGAATGAATATTCTTATTTCATTTTTAAGACACGGCGAGGCAGAATAAGGTTCAGTTTTTTTAAGATCAATTCTGTTCTTGATCACTTGTGCATTTTTCTAAAATCGCGACTCTATTTCAAATGGATCTTAGAAAGTTGATTGTTGCTAATACTTAAGTTGACAGTTCAAGTTTCTTTCTGAAAATTCACAAATTCGAAAATTTAAAACAATTGATATTTGACCAAGATTAATCACATCTATTTCTTCTTTGTTTCAAATTTCGAAAAGTATATTAAAACAATACTTTCGAGCTAGTCGTTTTGTGAGTATTAATGAAATATCATATTATTTATTGTTTATCTTCTCAATAAGTCATATCGAGAAAAATACTGTAGCGTCTTTTCTATTTAGGTTACATTACTAGTATAACTATGGAATTGTAATGTTAATCAACTCACGCTGGACATCGATAGTCAATTGTCTGTCGAAGCATCACAGTATCTAGCAACACTTATTGACCTTCAGCATGTCGATGAAATCTGGCTAATCTGTACATCTCGTGCTGTCATTGATACGGATGCAATTCGGACATTGTTCAAGCAAACTCACAATATCTACACATTGGGTATTTTATGTGCTAATGTTTTAACCAGCATTATTACACGAATATGTTCTGTTATATATCATCAAGTACGACATTTTCAAGTCAAAACAAATAGTTTAAAATGCATAAAATCGATTCTTGAACACAATGAACACGTATCGAGTGTAAAATTTATGGACGATAACAGAACGCCAAATGTTCGAATGAAAATTATCGAATGGCTAAGTCAGAAGAAACGAAAGTTCTTTTTCGTACAAGACTGTGATTCTCTTACAATATCTTTTCTCATGAATGAAAGCAAGCGTGAGTTGTTCGAAATCAATAGTCAGAACAAACTTTTCAGACGAACTGATCACCACGATGATTCTTAATCTTATTGACTATTTTTATTCTTTTTCTCGATTAAATAGTGATATAGTTATATCGAGAATAAACGTGTATAATGTATCTTAGAATATTTTGTGCAGTATTTTTTCTAAAACGGATTATTGTGATAAGAGTTGACTACTCATAAAACATGCTGCTTTGTGCATGTTCTTTTTATTGAAGACCTTTTGAAGTATTACAGTTATTGATAAAATTAACACTTATTTTTCAAACAAACGAACAATATGATCGATTATAGTGACCAAAAATCGATATCGTTTTGATTTGTCTTTGGCGACCAATGGACAGTAGGATAGTCAGTCTTGTTCGAATGAGCTCTGCAATATAATAATGATAACAGATCAGATCGACGAAATTATCAACTAGAACTTTATGTTACATTATTAGTAATAAATAAAGAATACTCAAGAATTTCTTTTGACTGAAATTAATAATCGACCAACAATTAATTGACTACTGTAAAATTAAAAATTTGATCGAACAGCACTTCCAAGAAACAGAAAAAAAGAGTTTGAATTTTGGACAATCGTTCGAATTCATATGTACATTTCACGGTTGATACTAGATGGGAAGAATCTTAATAATTAGTTGTGAGAGTTAGAACGAATGATATTGATGATTTTGTTTCCCGACATTCACGAACATATTTGCGAACAATCAATCACTTCTAAGCTTCGTGAATACTTTGCTTTTGTCTACATATTAATGATTGTTTCTAAGACTCCTAAAATAGATCATTGATTTACTGAGAAGATCAGAGAAAGAGACGCAGGCGAAGCTGAGAGTGCATAGACTGATACAGGTACTCTTTCATTAAATATATATGTATATATTTGTCGATGTGGATGTGGGTTTTCTTCGAGATTCGGTCCACACCCATATGGCTTGCATATGTAAGTGCAAATCATATATCCATGATTTAGATGTTGGCGATACAAAGGAATCAATATCATATATTGAGAAATGAGTACATGTGCAGATGAAGTTGTTCTTTATGTACAATCAATACTTCATAGGTTAGAAGAAAGTTTTCGGTCTTTCTCGCAATGTTTTTCAACTTTGTTAACTGTTAATGAAGAAGCAGTGCAAATAAAAAGAAAATAAAAGATGGAAACACCAACATTTACACGAACACGAATATGTTCATATATAGGTATGTAATATTATGAAAATATGAACATTGTAAAAATAATTAACATCGCGATATATGCAATATAATAATGATCTAAACAATGTGTGTCTTACTGTGTAAGTTTAATTAGTAATTGTTATTAAAAAATAATTCATCTCTAAATAAGTGAATATTATTCAAGCTTTATGATCTATTTCATAGAGAAATTTGTATTGAAAACTAAATAGATATCTTGAGATTTTTATCTCATATTATCTGTCAAAAAATGAGTATGATGTGAATATTTATGATATTACTATATCTATATATGTTCATATCTCTCATAATGTTCTTTATGTTTGTTGGTACTGTTTCTTCATCAACAGTTTAAAAAGTAGAAAATGTTTTTTTTCAGAAAGACTGACAACTTCTTTCTGACCTATCAAATATTAATTATACATAAAGAAAAAGTTCATCGACATGTATACTTATTTCTCAATATACCATATGAATTTCCTTGAACTTTCAATGTCTGAATGGTGAATGTATAGTTTGCACTTGGTTTACGTCATAAGATTGTGCACTCGAAGAAAAATATTGTGTCATGCTTGAATAGACAAACAAAGCTAATATTATTTTTCAAAACGTAAACGAAAGAAACAGAGACTGATAGATATGCACGTGTAACGCTTGACGTATTATTTTGTGTGTTTATTACTGTAATACGTAGTCCAAAAACGAAACTCAAAATAATAATATTCTTTTTCTCCCGTAATGAGAGCAAGCATTTATTCTATCGATGATTTTTGTCCATTAAATATGCAACTATGTGTGTTTTTCTGATGTTTTAGTCATTCTATGGCTGATGAGAACGTACAAGATTTAACAACGCCACGATTCATTCCATCGACACGCTTCATCATAGCTTTACTTGTTTCGTTTGCACTTTTTACTCAATATGCACAACGACAAAGTTTATCTATTGCAATTGTATGCATGGTCAATAAGACGGGCATCAATATGGAAGTTAATTCGACACAAAACTCGACTCTTGTGAAACATAATACAACACTAACACCTTCTGTCATAGATACAGCTCAAATTTTTAAAGAGAAAACATTTCGTTGGAGTGAATTCGAACAGCAAATCATACTTGGCGCGTACTGGGCAGGCTATATTTTAACACTCGTACCAGGTATAGAATTAAAAAGTTGAACTATTGATTTTATGTATGTACATGTAATAGGTGGTTGGTTGTCGATGAGTATTGGTGCTAAGCGAGTATTTGCCTACTGTCTACTCACAAGTTCTCTGGCAACATTGGCTCTATCAGTTATTTATACAATGGCCGAAACTCAAGTTTTGCTTATACTGATCATCGTCCTACGAATAATTGTTGGTCTCGGTCATGGTGCTCTCTTTCCGGCTACGTATACAATATGGGTATCATGGGCAGTACCAAATGAGCGAGGTACTTTGACATCCATCAGTTTTTCTGGTACACATGTTGGTACATGTAAGTAGATATTTTTGTTCTATCTACAGTGAATGAGTGATGATGATAATATTCTTTTGTCTAGCTACAATGATGCTGATTGGAGGTATTTTTTGTCGTTATATGAATTCAGGTTGGATGTATATATTCATTTTGTCGGGTATCTTCGGATTAATTTGGTTTCCTTTGTGGTCATGGCTAGTAACAGATTCACCAAGAGAACATAAAAGAATAAATCAAATCGAACGTAACTATATTTGTAGTATTATTGGTAGGAAACGGAATGCTAAAAGTGGACAACTCATCGCAATATCTTCACTACCATGGAAGAAGATTGTTCGATCGAAACCGGTCATTGCTTTATTCATCACACATTCATGTAATGTATTTGGACTGTTTTTCTTTTATTCAAATATTGGCAAGATACTCACAGAAATCCAAAGCCTTGTTCAAGATTTCCCAAGCACATTTTTCTCTTATTTTCAAAAAGCATAATACCCGTGAGACGACCATATTTTTGAACAAGCCTGTGGTGTACCGACTCAAAATGCTGGCTATTTATTAGCCATAGGTTATATAATTATGGCATTTTGTAGTCTTTTATCCGGTAAGAAGAAAAAACACTGACGAGTTAAAGTTTGCATAGAACAGTTGATATATAGGTATTGTTGCTGATCGTCTCGTAAAAGGAAATATAATGTCATTAACAAGAGTACGAAAATTATTCAATTCGCTTGCATCGTTTATTCCTGTCATATGCATGTTTGTACTTTGTTTTTGTGATGAAACTCGACAAATTTTAGGCATTGGGGCTTTGCTCGTTTACCTTGGCAGTTCAGGTGAGTGTTATTACAAATAAAATTCTAGTTCACAACCAACTGTAAATAAGCATGAATACAAATTCACCATGGATTCTTTGAAATTTTATTTTCTTCCATTCTGATAGCGACTGATATTTAGCTATAGGATTATAAAAGAGACTTTTTCGAAACAATCTATTTTAGTGAAGATGAATTTCTCAATAATTTGTATTGTTGTCTAATTCGAACAGTTTATTGATCAATTCATAAATATATGGAAGCGTTGATAAATTGACCAATCAAGTTCTATTCATTAATTATTTTAGGTTTCGGTTATGGTTCTGGTTATGTTGTCAATTTTGCTGATGTAGTACCTGCCTATTCAAGTCTTCTTTTTGGTCTATCGATCACATTTGGTTCCTTGGCCAGTCTTTCGGCAAACATCTTAGCAGGTGTTCTAATCAAACAGCCTATTCTTAGCGATTGGCAATACATGTTCATCATTTTTATCATTGTCTATACTATCGGTGGTGTCGTCTACTTGATGTTTGGTTCGGCTATTCCACGAAAATGGGCTACAGATATATTTGAAGAGCATAATAGTAACATTGAAAATGAAGCACCCATAAATCCCTCCGAAACAATGCTTACGGCTTAAGACTTGTCGAACTATTTTGAATTCACTAAAAACTAACAATTGAAATAGTTTTAATTATGATGAATTAACGGTGATATATAATTTCGCGTTGCTCAAAATAAATCCTGCTTGATATTCTTTATTATATGAGTGAAATGTTGTGAAATGGAAACAACCGGTAAAACTATATTTTACACAGATACATGCAACGAATGAAATGAATTGAATCACGCAAACCAAAAAAAGAAATTTTCTATAGCTTCAAACATTACAGTACAGGAGTCTCGAGTAAAAGTATGGAATGTGTCTGGAACAAGATTCACATCAACACTGGTTTTCTCTCTTGCAATTTGAACTTCAGAAACTGATAAATTTATAGTATATAGTCTATTCTTTTCTGAACAATACATCTAAAAATGATCGGACTGGTGTTGAATGAAAGTCACTTGATAGGCGATAAGGCTATAAAAAAAACAGAACAAAATAGTATTATTCTTTGTTTATAAAAACTCATAAACAAAGCTTAAAAATTTAATTATAAGGCTAAATGTCACGCGAGATTTTTTATTTTGTTTGATACATAACTCTCTTACGAGTACTTGCCGCCTTTCTCGACTGAATTTTTTTTATCTTTAGTTTATTATGGCGGCTGTATAGTTTCAAGTAAAATCTATATATTGAGTGTATTTCAAAACTCAAAAACAATTTTTAAAAGCTAAAAAATTCGAAAAAAAAATCAGATTTACGTAATAAAAATAGTGGAAACTGTATGGTTTTGCGTGTTTTTCACAAAACAATTTTTTCATGAAAAAAAAAGTATAAAAAAGCTCTTGTTTCTTTCACAAAGTACGTCCGGTCTAACTGAAACTATTTTCATATAATATTACATACTGTTTGAGATGGATATTTTTCTTTCTTTTGCATTTTGTGTTTTTTATGTACTCAAAAAGTGAGTACACTCTAGAATCGGTCAGTGTGCCGTCCGTCCGGCCGTTTACACGATAACTTTTGAAAAGCGAGTGCGATCTTGATGAAATTTTGTACACAGTATCAGTATCATCTCATCAATGTCTCAGTCGAGTTCGAAGATGAGAATGATTCGTCGAGCCATTGGTGAGTTATCGCAAAAAAAAGTCATTTTTCCCTATGCTTTTCTATGCGATTATTGACCTATCTCGGTTTTCGTAAAAGAACTTTTCCTCTCATAATCAAAAAAAAATCGACGCTATTATATACCATTCGATGGAGAATTTCACGAGCTACAAAATGGTATATAAAACATTAGGAAACAAGAAGGCTAAGTCACCTATTACAAAGATACTTAGACGAAAATTGGATCTGTTTTTATTCATGTTCTAATTGATCGAAAATTAAAGCTCCATCTTCCAATCACAGAGATGATACTTCGAAGTTTTCTGGAGCAAAGAACTCGAATCTGAGCTCCACTTGCCTCGAAATCCTATTGGTTGAGCAGTAACCAATAGAAATCAAGTTTTAATAGGAAGGACTTGCTAGGATAATTTTGATGCCTACACATGCTACGATGACTCACCTGTCTAGACAAGTTCAGCTCTAGTTCAGAACCGATGAGCTGTTCAAAACGTTCACTACCACAAACTGAACTATTTGAACAGTTCTTTTCAACGAACTTAACCTTTCCAAATAGTTCGGCTCTATGAGTTGATCATCATGAAAAGCTATACATGCCATCTTCAGGATTGGTTAAGCACATCCCAGGCTGGATATCTATGATTCCTTTAGTGTGCTATGGGGAACTCACAGGTCCTCAAGTCCTATTCTATGAGATACTCATAGGTCCACAAGTCCTTTAATATAGGGGTACCAATAGTTCCTCAAGTTCTATTATATAAGAGCATCAACAGGTCCTTAAAGACTATCCTATGGGTATTCCTATATAGTAGACCTTGAGGACCTATGGATCCATCCATATTATAACATCTAGTATGACTTTAAGTTAAATTCATTTGAAAAGAAATGTTTGAAAAAGCTCAGCTCGTTTAAAAGAACTGTTCGAACAATTCTCTAGTTCATTTGAATGAAGTTCGTCAAGGTAAGCTGGTTGATCCCTATTCCTTACTACTCTCCAGGATGATTTTTTTGGATAGTTTGATCAAAACCAATCTATTGTCAATAATTTTTTACTTTTTGAAGTACACATAACACTCGGATTTAAATCCGAGATTTCCACATTTATTTAGTTTTCAAAACTAATCTGCATTTCGAGTATAAGCAGTGTTCTTAAGTTCTTTGTAATTTTTTAAAGAAATGCTACAGCACGTTTCTAAACTATATCATTGTTTGATTAAGTGTATGTATTTGATAAATGATTTTAGACTTACGTATTGGTCACTACGAAACTATAATATTCAATATTCAGTCTGTAAGAACTTGCGGGGAAATGGTGGTGTTGTAGTGGTGGGATTCATAAGTTTACAGAGCTGCATTGCCACTATTTGCTTTTCCTGTCAATAACAATAACTATTCAGTTAGTATGTGGCTTCAAGTTTATCCTGAATTCGAAATGATTACGTTTCAAATGCGATTTAATAATTTTTCACTTGAAATTACTCTAAATCCCACGTCTATTCGAGTTTGATGTTCACATGTGGGTGATCTTCTAGCACAAACACAGATGAAAAAGAATACCTTATCGACGTTGGTTTCATATTGTATTAACATATTCATCAAAATTTTTACTCTAGATCAACGGAGACACGTATTCCCTTATCTGCACTGAAGGACCATTGAATGCGAATCAAAAGCGTACGATCGTCACTCAAGATGATGGATATTTGATTTTGTTCTATACAGGCTATGTCAAGGTTTCATCTATGGCCAGGTTTGCTGATGTTCAAGTATTACCATGCGCTTTAATTTCATGCGAAATTGCTGCGATTGTTGAACATAGGACTTGCATCGAACAACTGAATATGGACAAATATTTAATCGATCATTGGGCTAATCTACATGTATATCTAAGATACGTACCACGTTTTATTCTTCTCTAGAAATGTCTACTTCCTTTTTATCAAACTTGTAATGACTGTTTTTCTTTTTTTAAATTTCATTTTTTCATATAAAAGAAAAAAATATATGAACCGAATAGCACAAACATTTTCATCTTTGATGTTACAGAATTGTTTACAACGTTAACTCTTTTAGTCCTAATATTTTCTTATACTTTATCGTCACAATTATCTGCGTTTAAAGGCTAGCATCATTATTGCTAGCCATAAAAAGAAAGACCAAAACTTGTTCTTAGATGTGGTTGTAGATCTTCTTCTGAAATTATCCACACCGACACTCTCCCACATCGGAGCCTTACACTCACACCCTGCATGTACTGATGTCTTAGACATTATTCCTAGAGTTAATTTAAAAGATTTTTCACAATTGTAATTTGAAGTTATGCAAATTTCAAAGTACGAATTTTCTTTTGAAAATATAGAACTGACACATAACAATGATCGCATTCATAGCTTTTTTGCTTTGTTCTATGTGTTTGTGGTTTGGGTTTTAGAAAGAGATTGTGTATAGGCAGGAACTCTGTTAAAAAGAATTGCGTTTTTACCAGAAAATATAATAACAAAAGAAAATAAATATTATTATGGCTGAGCGTTTACGTATGAGATGTCGAGTCAACAACAATTTGTTCATTAGTCGATAATACTCTGTTTTTACATGATGTTGAAAATGTTGTTTTCTTATTGATTAAATAGATAAGAGGTTCGACATTGGCAAGAAGTAATTTTTTCGACTCAAAAACTTGTAAAACTGTATCATTTGCTGACGCATCCAACCAATTGTGTACTAATTCTGGTATCAGAGCTAAATAGAGTGAACAAAATCGATCTATTGTTGTCAGTATAGGTGCTCACATAAATCCTAGCATATTGATTTGTATACCGAAGAGACTTTTGTTCCACAAAAAATCAAATAGAATTAAAATGAAAAGATTACCCCACAAAACAATGTAATGCAAATACATGAGACATCGTACAGTACGCGATTTGGCAGAACCGCAACACCAGCATAGCATTCGTAACTGATCATTATCACGAAAGAGGATCCATCGAACAAATCGAACCAACTTTACAACAAAATAGCAAAGAGCATAATGCCAAGTGATGACAGACATGACCATTGTGATAAGATGAATCATTTCAAAATAATGATATGTACACTTTGGAATATTTTCAGTCTCATTAAATCTACATGGATCTCTATGATTTTTACATTCAAGTACTTGATATGGATAGTGAAATGAGAAACAATCATTTACGGGTTCCTTTCTTCGAATAAATAAAGTTTTGATTACAATAAGCATAAGTATTTGTACATGAGTAGCAATTATGAGTAATATTGATCGATTAGGATTAGGAATATGTGAGAAACGCTGATCAAATCGATAACAAGTCATAATTTGTTCATGAAAACAAACTTGATGTGATTCTAACTTTCCATAAGAATAAGCTTCATTCATATAAGCCAACACTTGATCGACACGTTTATTCTTCAAAAATGTTTGCATTATACTTAAGATAAGAACAATTGAATAGGTAACGAGAACAATTTTTTGATTGATTAAATCGTTTGCTTTAATAGTTGAACGAAAAATGTATGATTTCAAATCGACACCAGAATTGATTGTTGATAAGAACACATCTATTGAATTTATGAGAACAAATCGAACTATAGTTTTACTAATAACAAACAATTTAATATTAGTATGTGTGAGTAGAGTGCATTATTTTATATTTTATATTCTCAAATAATCTTATATACATATTTTACTCAGATAAGAGTTTGTCATATTAGTAAACACTACCATATGATGTTTAGTATACAAAATATCGTATATCATCAAGTCAATCACTATGGAAAAAAACGACATCATAATCTAATTTTCGTACTTTATTTCAACACATATGCGTACAAAACTTCATCATTAATAAGAGTAACAAGTAGACATTTTCTGAAAAATATCGTCGATTACAAAAGCATTTTTAATTAGTAGAAACTTTCGAGTATGTCTCTTAGAATAGATATTTAATTAGCGCGATATAATGCAGACAAATGAACATCAACACATTAATGCTTTTGTTATAGAATTGTTCTGTCCTTACTGCTAGTAACAAATAGAATGCTGAACGTATTCAGTGAACCATGGTTACAGGAGATGTTCACTATCCTAACTAAAAAAAAAGTGTTACATAATGCTCTCTCACGACATATGATTCAATGCATGCACGCATTGAAAATCTTTTATTTTTCTATCATCGCTATTCAATACAGTGTATATTCTATACATATCGCTTAATAGATAGAATAAACATTTTATAAAACTAGAAACATAAAATAAAATACCTATGCACATTTTGATGTTATCTGATGAGATCAAGTTGATGGGGACATTTATTAAATTAAAAATTGGATAATCAAAAATAACTTTCATTATAAGCCTCTTTAGAGCGATTTTGTTAGTTTTAGGTTTTCTTTTGAATTCGAAAAGTTTATTCACAAAGTTACAATGTTCAATAACTATTACAATGGAAAATTTCGAAGTAGCATCAGAAATTATTTCATTAGATTCTTTCACTGGCAGATAATACGGAATAGTCGATTAGTACTTACAAGAATATGATAGCTTCTGTAGTTTTGACCGTACAATAAATATGTAAATACTACCGATAAATAATATTATGTTCTTAATCTCTATCGAACATGTATTGAAAAAGCATATTGATTCTTATCTTCTAATAGTAATAAGAGTTCTCAAATAAGCAGTCAGCATATATGATCATCGAATCATAAACTATCCATGAAATATCTACTAAATACACATATTAATGCGACATATTATGATAAAAGTACGATAAATCCACAAAACCAACATGAAGAACAAGAAAATTCTGAAACAATTTCTTGACTAACAACTCAGTTTAGAACTGTTATTTTTCATGTACAATTTTTACATAGTACTATGTGGCTTTTTACGAGAATAAACTATCAAGATGCAAACATTTATTTCAAATGAGTTCTAAAACTACCTAAGTCAAACATTATCGATGCAACAAATTTATAATTACATGACAAGTCGAAATTAGCATGAACTTGATGATGAATTCTTGTATGATGTTCTCATTGGTTTTATTATTATTGATGAACTATCATTTTACAATGAGTAATCCATATAAATTTTATTCAAATCTAGAATAGTGCTTCATCATAGTCGAATTAGAATGTCAATAATAAAAAAAAGAACACTTCAAATCTATATAAAAGATTAATTCTATAATAAATCTTTTTCCGTAAAAGTTTTATGAAATCACTAATATGATAAGTGCTGATTGTACTGATTCGACTGCAATTGAGACTTTTGTCAATCAATACAAATTGAAATTTATTGTTTATTCCGTCGATTTAATTATTTTCATCCTACAAGTTATAGTAAAAAAAGGTCGAAATGTGAATATACAATGCGAGAAAACATCTTTTCAACTAAATAATATGAGTTCATTTCCTTGATCAAGGTTTTTTATACTTTCAAACCGATGAACACAGGAAGCCTCAAAACTTTGTCTTGTTCAGCATAAAATGAATATAATCGAGTATAAGTATTCGAATCACATTCATAATTTAAGAACTTTTATTCTATTTTTGTTCAAGTAACACTTATTCTTAAGGTTCAACATTGACAGAATACATCAAGAGAAGCATTATAAGATCATAGTATTTCTTTTGACACTATCGATGAGCCATATCTGATTTGATATTTAAATAAAGAATCTAAAGAGTAGATTTTTTTAATGGTTTCCATTCTATTGTACATCCGTTGATATTGAGAACAAACACGAGAAAAAAGAAACAATAGCGACACTAAAATAAACAAGAAGTATCTTCTCAAAACCTTGAATTTGTAAAAACATTAATTGTAGATCCTCAACAATATCGGAGAAACGATGAGTATGTTATTGTTTGTTAATATTGCAAGCTACCATACAAAAAGTTTGACTTAGAAAAAAAATATGTGTACGATGACTTTCTTAATCATGAATTTAACACTAAAAAATGTTCATTTGTGTTAAAAATTTCAAGAATAGATGACTCTAATGGAATATTCTTCTTCTAAAAATATTAACTCAAAAAAGCTTAACAAATTTCAACAAATTTTTAAAATAGTGGATTGGTCGGTGGAAGTAAAAAAGTAAAACTAATAGTCCAAGAGTTTGGACTCCTAGTGATACTTGTGAAACGTGCATATTCGAAGTAAATTTCCAGTAAACGTGTTGAACTATGATAGAATGATTCATTATTTCCTTATAAAAGTAAAATGTAATGTTTAACATTGAATAAATCGCCAATGATTGAATCATTTGTAGGTATTATATCATTATGAGTCAAATCTTGGTTACAAAATTTACCATAGAAAAATCTCTCTAGTTTTCATTGAATATTTGTTGTCTAATATTCCTCGTTTGATTATAATTGAATATGAAGAATAGCTGATATTTTGAGAATTCAACTTGCATTAATGAATAAAAGCTGTCTGAGTATATGAATAGATGCAAAAAACTAAGTCATATATCTAGAGTGATTGTTTCCTATGCACCAACAAGGAAGAATAAATAGAGTAATAGATCAGCTGAATTAATCTATTATGAAACTATGATCCAAAAAACTAACAGCAAAGAACATAAAGAAAAGGTCATGACAATGAACATTCTAGGTATTATTCAATTTATCTTAGAAAATATTTTTCAATAATTTTATTAATTTCAATACATCAATTCACATTCCATATATAAAAGCATTCGAGTCTCAAAATATACAATGGTTTTCACATATTTTCAAGCCATAATTACTCTATTTAACATGTATATTCCAGCGCTACTGCGTTCAAACATTTGATACTGTCATTTCAATAAGACATGTCATAAACAAATGTTTCATATATAATAAAGTATTTATTTTAATACGAAAACCGTATAATTTTCACTGTGTGAAGTACATAAATATATTATAGATAAATAGAAGAACTTTGTTAAATAATCATTTACAAAAGAATGAGAATATTTAAATACCAGAAAAAGGAAAGAACAAACAACGTTATTTTATAATCAAAGGGTAATAAGTAAAATGTTTTCATTGAAATTTTACCCATTACGAAAAAAAACTTTTAATATGAATATAATAATATCGAATGGAATCATTTAGAAGAAAATGTTTGGATTTAGAATCCAATAGACGAAGAAATTTCTTTGTCAAGTTTATATGAACACCTATACCATTCTATAAATCTACATTTGTTTAGTTTCACTAAAAAATAGTTGAACGAAAAAAAAAACTAAATAATAAATAATGAATTAAAATTTATCTAAACTATGTTGTGCATTGATCAGTAATCATTATAATGATAATTAACTAAATAAAAAATGTAAAAAATAATTGAATGATTTTATAATTAATGAACTATTACTAATGCTTACACTGCTTCAATATTCGATTAACTTTTGTTCTGTTAAAGTTTTGAATCATTTTACATTGTCATTTTCCGAGTTGTGTGATTCGTACATGTAGCTTTCAATACGACTTTGAATTTCATTTTTTAAATCATTAGCTGTATCTGGTTGGTTGTTGTCAGCAACATTATTATATTGAGTAGTCAAATCGATTACTTCTTGTTCGCTAGACATTGAACAAAATGGGTTGAATTCAAATGTATACACGATGATTTTTTCTAAAATAGATTTTCCATATCAATAGTGAACAAAAAAAATATATCGCTTTCTATCATTAGAAGAAAAATTATATTTTTATACTAATAAGGACATAGTTCTGATATTTTAATATAGTACATACACGTATTAAATCACACAGAATGTTTTATTCAGCATGGTATTTCTGAGAGTATCTTCCTTCCGTGAATTCAGTTTATCTTCTTTGAGTTTTAAAAAGCTTTTCCGGAAGAGAAAACTTAGACAAAAAATTTTCTGGATATCGCAAACTATAACATTGTCTTATTGTTGCGAGGATTTAAATGCAAATGAGACAGTTTTTTCGATCAAATTAATATTTTGCTTGGCAAATAACTCGAGATAGTTTTCCATCACTATGAATAAATTTGAGTACCCAGCTGCTATACTAAGACGTTTTGGAGTTTCTTATATCTTCCCGCCGAGATGCACATATATGTAGATATGCGTGAAATTGATTTTTGTTTTGTTTTTCTTTCTGTTCCTGCTCATGTTCAGCAATATTCATACGTAAATTCCATGGTACTAGCATTACTTACTTTATTCAAATGAGATTCGTTTGTATCTCTCAAATGCTATTAATTTAATCGATAAACGCGTTCTTATATAGGGTAGATATTTTAGCCAGATTTTGCCAAATGCATCCAACATACAACCAATAGAAAGAAAGAAAACAGTCTCGACCTACAATGGTTACGATTCTTCGTTTTTTCATTATTGCAAGCACCTGGTAATGTTGGAATATTCCCGCAAAGCGTCTTACTATACCGATTCTGCGAAAAGCTATGCTTCCTAAATAACGCAAATATCATGACGATACTCAAAGACTCGTCAAACATATAAGCTTCGGCTTTAAAGTAAAAATCAAATTGACATTCGAGGTGTTAATACAAGTAGCAATTTATTAGTTTCAAATCAACAATAATTCTGTATAAAAAGATATTCTACTTTTTTTTCATATACATAAACTTGTATTTATAATTCAGAAGATTTATAAACATTATGATTGAAAAATAAAGAATAATGATGGTCAGTATCTTCTGTAATTGACAAAATTAAATCAAGAGCTATATCATCAATATTTTTATGCGTATTACAAAGTTTTTTTCTTTATCTTTTTTTTTTTTGTTTTGTCTAAAGACAGCAAGAATATAATGAATAGATTGCTTGTTATATGCAATCATTTTGAAAATAAAACACCAAATAAAATGGAGACATATTTTTATTTATAGTCAGTTTACACATGTTAGCTCAAGGCCTTGATGGCTGTCGATATCGCAGACGAACGCAAAACGTGACAGTCTGCAATGATGGTGTCGACACACAAAGGTGCGGATTTTTTTTTCAATTCTGCGAAAAACGTATCGAGGATCAGACGGTCGATTTACATTATAACTGATACAACGTGAGAAAAGCAAAAAAAATAAAAATACTTTGGACTGTCCTAGATTGATATGATTAGGTTGTAATAATACGAAAGAAGAAAGACTGTGCTGATTAATTGAATATACATTCTATGTATTGATCAGGCCACTCATTTTCAAAACTATTTTTTTTAATATTATCATTGAACGACTGCTGTTCATTTAATAAGTATCTTATTCACAAAAAAACATTTTTCATACATCTACTGTATTTTACTGAATATTCAGTGGTAAATTTTGAGTTGTATTATACTTGTTGCCTTCGTTACTTTAATGGACAATGTAAACTTGATTATTTATTATCTAGTAACGTCAATAGTAAGCATTTTTTTTCAATATTTCAATATAATCTTCATTGTAGACCAATTTTTTAAATATACTTCGTTGACAGAACACAATATTAAACCAAAAGAAACATTTATTGTTGACACAGATGGATTCTTTTTCTCATTGCCGAGTAAAAATATTAAATATATAGATGTTATTTTTGGATCATGGAGTAGGATTGAAGACAATCATTAACCTAGACGAACGTATATAAAAAAATATACACCCTCACCGCCATTATTATTCAGTAAAAAGAAATATCTTTAAAAGACTTGAATTATATGAAATATTGACTACTATAGGTGAGCGATTAAACCGAGCAAATTCTAAGTTAGAGTGACTTTCTATTTAGAGCTACATGAATAAGAGTTTTAGAGTAGATATTGGACTTATAGAATTGTTTTCAGATATAGTATTCGATATTTCGAGATGAGATTTAATTTTTTTTTCTTTGAATAAAATATGAATTATTTTGTAAATTTTAAACATTCATATTCTTTTACTATATACTACATAGTAAAATGATTTTTTCATGGTCCAGTAAAAGGGAATAGAAGTCTATTTGTCCAAAATCAGTCAAAAGAAGACATGACCATCTTTGTACGAACTGCTGTTTTGAACAAGTCTAATTTATCCTGGACTTATATAAAAATATAGGTTCTTGCAGCTTACACCTAATTAAACTTATTACTTTATTGTTTAGTAAATTAAAACTTAATAATCTAATCTTATGACGGAAAAATCCATAAATTTCAGGATAGACTTCATGTGTCAATCTATATCTACAATGAAATCTTCAGCAAGATCAGACTTCAAAAAATTTGCTTTATCAAAATCGATTTTTCAGTAGTCTGCTTGTGGCCCTAAAACGGAAACTTTTATACTGTTATCATGTCAAGAATTACACCGTTCAGAATATTAAGTTCACAGTCTAGAAATACATCCATTTTTATTCTATGAAATCATGTCGCTAACGAAATAGAATTAATCGTATGAGTTATTTTATATAAGCCATGATTGATATCCAAAGAACGTTGTCATTTTAGCTTATCAGACCTTACTCTTCTAAAGTATGTTGCAAAAACAAGAATATCATGAATTTGATATCAACTTTTGTCAAAAATATTGAAGTCTTTAGTTTATATTAGTCTATAGCGAATAATATTGAAATTAAAGCATGAAGCTTTTGTAGTGTGGATATGTTGTGGAGAAAAAACTTTACATCATTATATCTACTCACACATGCACCTTCGAGAAACTGGCTCATCAAGATCTAAGTGCTGCAGTAACAATGGTCTCTAATAGCCAATAAAATTTCCATAAGAAGTTTGGTGAAGAGAAGGCATTCGTCCGCTAGCTCATTCTCAAGGAAAATGAAGCTAACAACACTTCTTAGTGTAACTGTCTTCATCTATTTTCTATTGCTAGATTCATTTTGTAATATCAGATAGAATTACAATACCAAAATGCAGCTGACATTAGATCGAAGAAGATCATAAAAAGAGACTTTTTCTAAAAGATATATAAAAGATAAAGTAATAGTATGAGTTACGGAAGCAGCCATAACGTTATTATTTCTTTTCCAACTGTATTATTCAGTAAATGAGTCTTATTATTCATACTGTGCATGAATACTGCTTGTTTTTGTTCGACTTTCATCACAAAACTTGTACATTCTCTATAGGGAATCGAAGTACAATGCACCAACTTCTTTTTATAACATTTTCTCTATTTAGAAAGACTACTACACACCATAATCCGTCTCTTTATCAGCCGAGAAACATACAGCAAATTTGTTGTCGTTTTCAACTCATTGGTAAAAAGAAGGCAAACATTGATTGAATCGAAGATTTTATCTTTCCTCTTGTTTTCGCAGAAACTTGATGTATTAGCATAGGACAAGCATTCGAATGATTGATTATATTTGTGCAAAAAAAAGGTCAATAAGCAAACGGAGAATGACGCACATTGCTGTCTCTCATTAGCGTTTTTTTTAGCTTAAAAAAAGTACCTAAGTAAATATTAGGCAAAGCGTATAGAAGACGAAGCTGTGACAGTTTTGATGCCAGTATGGAAGAAAATGCTTGGGGCATGGTTGGAGCCGAATAAAAATAAGAGTCCTCATTCATACGTTGATATCTCCTCTAAACTTTAAGCTGATATTTCTGTTCATAAATATGCTATTGTTGTCCTAAATAATCTACAGTAATATAGATATGCACTGAACCCGAACTCTAACTCAATGCATTCCTTAAGGTATATGGGCAATCATGGAGGCATCCTAAGATTCGGTTAAGTCAGAATTCGAGTATTTCTGAACATTGTTGACATGTTTTAGTGTGTCTATAGGCCTTTGGTTTTTGAATCATTAATTCCAATGTGTGTAGATCTACTTTAGCCGAGCCTGAACCAAACATTCGGATTCAGTGCATGCCTAATATTTATGCGATGGGATACGAAAAACAGTTCTAGTGAACATTTTTTTTGTGAGAAACTCGTGATGTAGCTTTAGAGAAGGAAAGTTTTCAAGCATACCTTTCATAGATACCATCAAGGAAGAAAATATTTAGCACATGGATGTAGAGAGAAGAATATTGGTTGTAGATTTCAAGTTAATATTTAGTGCTAAGCACACAATACAATAAACTTTGATCACTAAGTTATTGAAGTTCATGTGAGAAGTATTTCGTAATTACATACTACGAATCAAATCGATTTCTCTAATTCTTTTCAACGTAAAAAAAGAATGCAAATGTCCCGTGCAGGAATCGAACCTGCGACCTTCTGTCTGTGAAACAGATGTGATAGCCACTACACTAACAGGACTATGTATGAGTTGAAATCGTTCTCCTCATTTCATGTACAGTTGAGATCAACTAATAATTAGAGTGTAGTTGTGGTTAATTTGAATTTTGAAAAATTTGATTTAACCAATTGAAAGAATCTGCTAATTTGTATCTGATTCAACAATAGAAGACATGAAACAGGTTCTTCGACCAATATAGGCAACTTTTACTTGAGTCGGATGTTAATTTTACCAATGAAATCAGAGATATAATATCGACTTTATTATCTCATTTAGATATAATTTGAAAAGCTTAATTAAGCGCTCTAAGATACAGTACGTCCTTTCCATAAATGGTAAAACTGAAACTATAAATTATTTTAATTAGAATACTTCTTACGCAAAACCAACGTGATGGTGTTACAATAAACTGTATTAAAAATCTAATGATTAGATGTATTCGAAGAAAACTGTTATATAATACAATATAATTTGTATATAACACATTTGTTTTGGTCGTGCATTATTATATGAAACTATTTAACAATAGTCAGCACTGAAACAGGTTGATAAATACTAGATGGACAGTTTTTAATAGAGAATAGTTCTTTTTTTTTCACTTGGATGTATTAAATGACGACACTAGAAGAAAAACGAATGGCAACAAAGTATCGCAAGGTACCATGTATATTGGTTGTAAACACTTCCTTTTTTACGTCCATTTACGTATAAAACAAACTTTGGTATTGCATACTTAGCATACAGCAAGCACTAAAACATAACGTCAATATGACTAAAGTATTGTCTCAAACGTAAATTCATACCAGTTCTTTAGGAATAACGAATACATAGTCTATTTTCACACAAATAAAATTGTGTCAAAGATGAATTTTATCGAAAATGAATTTCTCCAAAGATAATATTTGCCGATTTGAATGTCACCTAGCTCATTATCAAATCAGTTACTTATCAACTCAAATGATTACTAAGTCACTTGCTTGTGAAGGATAGATGAATATTATTTCTTTCAGTTTTTTGCTGAAAATTAAAACGATTATAGAAACGACTCTATAAAAATAAATATAAGCACATGTGTTCATTTTATTTATTCGTATATTCTCTCAGTTAATCTTCGTTATCACTTGTATCAACTGACTTAGTAGCGATTGCACTTATTAAATCAGTTGGCTTGGTAATGAACTAGTCATTTGATAAAGGATCTATCATATTTGACTCAGAGTCATTTTCCATTATGAATGAATTCGACGGATTTTATTTTTTAGAACTTTCTTTGGCGAAAATGGAAATTATTATAATGATTACATGCAAGAAAATTCTATGAGTCAAGTTTACTCATTAGGTTATGACTAAGATTCAGTAAGTCAATCAATTGTATTCGTAAATACTCTTTTCCACAATCAAAGTTTATCGAAAAAATTTTCAAGAGAAAATCAAAATGTTTTTGTCGAACAATAAGATAATACTTGTGAAAAAGATATAAATATACCAACAAATTTAGCATAGAATACAACTATAACTTGTTCTATCGTTTATATTATTGTTTACTGTGTTTAGCCATACTTTATAAATTACACAATATACCATGAGTATCATAGTGGTCATACACTTATTCCGATTATCATATTCTTTACTTTTTCATATCCAAAAGCATATATATATATGTTCACCATGAACTAATCAGTATATTCTAATTAATTAGGTTGTATTAATTTACCATGGTCATTTTTCTCATTCGTATTACGTATTTGACCGATATATACAGCCTTGGACAATATTTTTTGGGCGATTTTCCTTTAATTATAACTCACTTATAATGTGGTCTTTTGGCGAACAGTTTTCGTCAAAAGTACACTTAGATTCTGTATTATATGCACAGAAAATTTCAATCCTCTAGATTGAGTTTTAGTGGAACTAATTAGTCGTATAACAACTTAAATGACTCAACTTTCTTTGAACGATCTTCTAAATTGAGTTATTGTCTTCATATAGCTTTAAAAAAAATTGAATTTATAAAATGGAAAGAGGAGAAGACACACTATGTTTTGGTATATAAACGTTTTTCAAAGCCAACTTTTAAATGAGATATTATGAATACTTTATGAAAAAGTTGACATACAGTTAATGTTGACTCTTTATGCATATTTTGTAGTGATTTAGTTTTTTTACTAAATATAAAAATCGAAAGAGCGTGAAACGGTCTATGCTGTGTAAGACGTTTTACACTTTAACTAAATGACTTTAATAGTTTTTTTCGATCACTTTCGAGCAGATGCTTTCAGTTTGTGTGATAATCTTTCGGCTTTCATATTAAAAAAAAATTAGTCTCTACAGGATATACATAAAGAGTCAGAATCATGTCAATTTTTTCATAAAGTATTCATAATATCTCATTTAAAAGTTGATTTTAAACACATTTATATACTAAAATGTAGCGTGTCTTCCCCTCTTTCTGTTTACATGAATTCTATTTTTTAAAGCTACATGGAAACAATAACTCAATTTAAAAGATCGTCCAAAAAGTATTATCTAGGACTGTATGTGAGTTTCACAAAATAAAGAAAAAATATATAATTAATGTAAAATCTATATTCAATATATCAGTAACATAAAGATTTTTTTTTGTTTATCAAGAGCAACTGTAGTTTGTGTTACGTAATTTTGGAATCTAATTGAAATTGAAATAGCACTTTTTATCTTTTTTTTCTTAAATAAGAAATATATTTAATAATTTTCTTTATATTTTATTGAATGATGAGGACGTCTAATAATTCATCAGATGAATTTAAAAAATTTGTTTCTTCCATTCTATGCGAATCCATTTTTTTAACAATAGATTTTATTTTATCTATGTTGTTTTTTGGAACGACATGAATATGCAGTGATCGGTCAAATGCAATTGAAGAATAAAATATTAAAAAGCTGTTCACACATTACGTCATCACTAGGGAGGGTTAGGCGGAGGATCAATTTTTCGTTTTATAACGTGTAATATTAACAAAAATGATGACTAAGCACGAACAAAGATTCCAAATGATGCTAAAAAAGCGTTTCTCTGTTTTCAGCTAATGTGCTGTAAGAGTCAACTAAATAAACAATTTAAGCTTATTCTCTTGAATTTCACCGTGTATGGTTTTTATCAAATCACACATAATAGGGTTTTTCAAACGGTACATATTCCATTGTTATTCATGTAGATCAAAGACTAGGATTCATTTTTTAAGTAGCTATAGTAATTCGCAGAAGAATATGAAAAAACAGGACTCTTTTTTAGCAACTATTGATGGTTTTGCCGTTCTTTGTGTTCTTTTTTCTGGATGCAATAAAATCAAAATTAACACCTTAAGTTACAGAATGCTATTCGCGCATCCTTCTGAAAGCATTTAAAAATTATCGTAATGACGTCACGAGGGGAAAGCTGGGTAAAAAACTAAAAACAAAGTCATGATCTAATATGTGTAAAGTCTCTTAGCATTACAAAAAATATATTAATTTATATTGGTAAATGCATTTAATATAACATGCATCGTAAAAGATAATTTAAATAAAAGATTCTTCATTTGTCATGAAAATTTTAGCTGTTTTCTTTCGCAAATTTCAATCTCAACTGAAATTCTCATGCATAATTACTTTCAAAAAGATTTAAATACATCGTTTATAGTAATCAGCAACATATAAATAGGGAATATCCCAAAATTTTCGATCCTCTCTGTAAATTGACGTTATCTATTTGAAAAAAATAAGCTGATAATATATCTAAAGTGAACTATTGTTTTAGACATAAAAAGAAAATGCCAATGCTGTTTCCAATGCAAAACTTGGAAGAAATCAGAAAGATCTGAAATATTTTGTGTTAAATAAAGTTTGCTGAAGTTTAATTGATCGACTGTTCCTTCTTTTCATAAAACTCGGAAAGATTATTTTCAGTTTCACCATGTGACATTGAACTCCAGAACATAAAATCAATAGTCGATCGAACTAAAATTATTGAAGGTGAAAAAGAAATAGAACATCTTTATTAATCTTTCTGGTTTCTTCCACGTATTGTATTAGAAAGAGAATCTAATTTCACTTTGGAAATTACTTATTCAAAAATATGTAAAATGCTTATCTATTATGAATAAACTGTTCGTAATCGTGACAGAATTTAAACTCTTCTAGTTTCTTTAGCAAACTGTATATTGCAATCAATTATCTATAAATATATCGTTAATTTACAGTTAGAGGTCGAAACTTTTGAGATATCCTTTTTGTCTCAACATTAACATGAAATATTCTATTTGATT
The DNA here is from genome assembly GCA_905250075.1 of Rotaria sp. Silwood1. Lineage (NCBI taxonomy): Eukaryota > Metazoa > Rotifera > Eurotatoria > Philodinida > Philodinidae > Rotaria > Rotaria sp. Silwood1. The sequence continues at coordinate 292,107 of CAJNOP010000189.1, forward strand.
TTTCATTAGATACACTCGGTATTTGATCCAGTAATTAATGTACTTCATTGAATAATATTATAATTTAATTTTTCAGTAATCATAAGTCTATTGTAACAAATAATTATATATAAGTCATATTGAAATTATAGAATATTTCTTATTTTTTCTATTTCTCATCTAAATTAAGTAATATAGTTCTATAATTAAAATCATTAATAATTGAATTCTTATTAATAATAACTGATATTTACTTCGATTAAGCATTTATATTCGAACAGTTTTGAGGTTGATTTTATCATTTATTGTTAATCGTCAATTACAAAAAAAGAATAAAAGTGAATTTGAATTTATACGAATTTTTCAATGAACTTTGTCTTTTATTCGAAATTAAATTTATAAATTGTTTCTATTTTTGTTTTCTTGTTTATTTAATTACAGAAATAAAAGAAAATAATTTTACAATGATTTTAATCGATCAACGTTTTTTGAAAGTTTTTTTGAAATAAATTTTCATTTATTTGCTCTAAAACAAAATTTTTTCGTTAATAATTAAAAGAATTTTAAACTATTTTTGTTTTATTCTATATGATAAAATGTTTAGATTACTTTTAATTGATTGAGAAGAAAAAGTTTGTTAGCACAGGCTCTTTAGAGCTGAAATATGAAACTCACATACGATCTTCAGCTCCATTAATGCTGGTTGCTAAGAACTGTCATGAAGAGAGAGAGAGAGTCGCGAAATTTGGACATAAAACTTACATTCACTATTTTTTTGAATATATATTTGAGTTTCACAAAAGAAAACAAAATACTTTTTTTAAATGCTAATGGTTATTGTAAAAAAAATCATTAGTATATTTATCGATTAGACTGAATGGCAAAAATATTGCCTTTAATCTTATTTTTTTTCTAATTAAGACTATGACATACTAAATTAAGAAACCTATTGTCGTTTTAAATGACATCAATTATCATAGATAAAATTATTGATTATTTTTTTCTAGACAAAAATTTCCCTCATGATATTTTTCATCACGTGACATCGACTTTCTCTTCGAACAGGTAAGACAAGCATAATAAAAATAAATGATGATTATACCTTGTTTTTTTTTCTTATTTGATTTTATCGAAGCTAAATTTATATTTATTTTTATTCAAAATAATCGATAAATGTCTCTGCTTTGAACCTATTGATTTCTATATTTTGTTTTATTTAATAGAGTTTCAGATAAAAAAAAAACAAAAGATTAAATTATAATGGGAATTTTTGATGCCTATGAAGATACATGTCATGCATATGTTGATGCTGAAATGTCTCAATTTGAAGAAGTAGGTGGAATATGTTCAAATAAAGATAATGTTGATGAACAATGTTGTACAATAAGAAGTATTACTATTGGTATAATGTTTGTTATGGGAATGACATTTCTTCAGCAATGGGGAGATTTTCAACAAAGTTCTACTTTAATTTTTTCAATAACTGTTCTTATATTTGCATATCCATTAGGATATTTATGGAGTTTAATTATACCAAATTCCGCAAAATTTACATTAAAAGAACATGGACTTATTTTAGTCATGGCTAATGTTGCTTATATGTATAATTCTATTTATATTCATTCAACAATAACAACATTAAAAGCTTTTGAAGAAGAGAATATTCATTTTGTATATTATTTCTTTTTTGTTCTTTCAATTCAATTTCTTGGATTCGGTGCTACAGGTATTTTTTTTATTTAGTTTTCTTTTTCTTTTTTTTTAAAATTATTGTAAAGAAAACCCTAACAACTATCAAAATTCTTTTAAGGCATTCTTCGTCGATTTTTGGTTTGGCCATGTGCATTAATTTGGCCACAAAATTTACCTTTAATAGCTGTATTACGTACATTACATGAACGTGAATTAAGTATAACAGAAAGATCTTATGGAAATGAAAGTCGAAGTTTAAAAAAAACTCTTTTGGATAATCGTTTATTATTATTTTTTGTTATATCAATAATATCATTTATATACGAATGGTTTCCATTATATATAATGCCAATATTAGCATATTTTTCATGGATGTGTTGGATAAATCCGTCAAACAATCTTTTAGCACAATCAACAGCAGTACGTGGACTTGCTATAGGTGGTGGAGGGTTAACATTAGATTGGTATAAACTAACTCAATATCTTGGATCACCATTAATTATACCTGGTTCAGCATTAATTAACATAGCATTTGGTTTTGCATTAATTATGTGGATAATTGTTCCGATTGTATATGGAACAAACATAAGAAGTTTTACAAGTTTTCCAATCGGTGGAGTTATATTAACTGAATTCACAGCATCTAGTTTTGTTACTGCATTTACATTATTTGCAAGTATAACATCTGTTTTTGTTCATACATTATTATTTCATGGTGTTGATATATGGAAACAACTACGTACAAAAAGTTTAAGTTATATGGGAAATGATATGCATGTTCGTATGATATCACTTTATAAAACAGTACCTGATTGGTGGTATTTAGAATTATTTGCATTATCATTAATTATTGCTTGTGTTACATGTGATCATGCTGGATGGTTAAATTGGTATTATGTATTATTAGCATCATTTATTGGAGCTCTATGTACATTACCATTTGGATTAGTTTCATCAATAACAGGACAATTATTACATAGTTTACCTGTTTATTATTTATGTGTATTAATTGGTGTAGCATTATCATTACACAAATCAACTAAAAGTATACATACATTTATAACTCTTGGTTATGTTATTTTTGTTCAAACATTAGTTTTAATTCAAGATATGAAATTAGCTCATTATATTAAAATAGGTCCACGTTCATTATTTCTTGCTCAATGTCTTGCTAGTTTAATATGTTCAACATTTTCAATTGGTATTCATTATGTATATCTTCAAAAAGGTTATTTAACTAAAAGTTGGTCTATATTTAATAATACAAAACTTGGTTGGACACTTATTAATAATTATGATGAATTTTTTAATGGAACTAATTTATCTAATAGAGATTTATTATGGGCTTTTTTAGTTGGAGCATATATACCAATACCTGGATGGATTTTATCAAGATTTAAACGTTTTTCTTGGTTAAAAAAATTACATTGGCCATTAATATTTGTTACTATTAGTTGGATGCCATCAATTGTTCCAGCAGGTACTTTATTTACTTGGCTTGTTATTGGTTTAGCAGTTCATTTTATGTTGGGAAAATATAAATGGAAACAACGTCATGTTTATTTAATTTCAGCTGCTCTTGATTTTGGTCTTAATTTAACATTAATTATTGTTAATTCAGCTTTACAAAACAAAAATCGATTTTTTCCACAATGGTGGGGAAATCGAAATACAACTATTTATGACAGTTGTGTAAAAGCTATTCAAACTTCATAATTTGTTTTTATTTTTCTAGTTTTCGAAAAATTATTTTTTTAATAAAAAAAATTTTATCAAACAAAAAAATAAGATTAATTTTAAGATTCAACAAGAACAACAAAACAATTTTCTCCATAACCTTTATTTTCAAGATAAAATGATATATTATAATATCCTGATGTAATACCATCAATTGTTTGAATTAAATAATCCATTTCAACTTTAATTTCATCGTTATATTAATAATCATCTGAATAAGGATTATCAGATAAAATATCACTTATTCAACTTCGTGTATTTGATAATACATATTATCTATAATTTTTATATAAATAAGTTGATTCAACATTACCATCTTTAATAAGATCTTTATTATATGTTTTATCAACAAATGAAATATTATCTAATGACTAAGAGCTAGTGTCATGACGGTAACCAAAGATTAAAAAAAATTGTTCTTGTTGAAGGACTTCGACGATAAATATAATAATGTAATTAATATGGAAATGATTCTTGATTTTCTAAAAAAATAATATTATTTTAATCTATGATGTCGATTTTGTACACTCATTTTCCAAATAGGCTATTTAAAACAAAAATAAATTAAATTTTTTTCTTGTTTTCTTTTTTCTAAATATCTAGTGAAGGATTTATTAAATTTTGATCATTTGAAGATATTTCTGTAAATAAATATTTAAATTTTTGATTTTGAGTAAAGAAAAAAATAACAGAAGAAGAAACAAATCTGTACGTCTTCCAGTTACATAAACAATTAGAATACAAATGGTTATTCCATATGAGAATCACAATTAGTTTAAGAATAACAACCAATCTTTCTTTATTAATCAAACAGTTTGTAGTATTTCTAAATAAAAATACGAAAAATTTAATCAAAACGACAATTCTTCAAATGTCAATGCATAATCCTAAAGTTTCCTATTGAATGTCTATAAATTAATCAAAAATCCTACGACTATTTCGAAAGTTATTTCTTAAATATACTTTTCAATTGTAGTAAAATTACGTATAAGAAAAATCGTATTTTTCTCATATAGATGCATCATAAAAAGTTTTGTTTTTATTTTGCTTATTATCAAGTGTCTACATCAAGGTGAAATTAAGTGTGAACAACATGAATCATATTTCTCTTGATTACATTTATTTAATTTTATGGATATTTTCATAGCTGTTAGCTTTATTGACGTTCTATTAATTGTTGGTTGATTAAAAAGTATTAGAAAAGATTTTAAAGAAAGAATGAATTTATTTTTGAAATTTATAAAAAGAAAATATAAATTGCATTGATTAAAAGCATTTGTCAATAGAATTTCTATCAACAATTATTCTTTTTGTAACTATTTTTTTGTTGCTAAAACAATTTGTTGATCTTTAAAAAATAATATTAGAAAATGTATTCGTTTAACAACTTTTTTTTTTTTGTATTTAGAATTTGAGGTTCTAGGTCTTACATTCATTAACTACTCCATTCGACAAAAATATAATTCAGATAAAATATCAATAAAAATTCTTTTAAAAAATGAATATTAAACTCCAGCTAAAACATAGTTCGATATATATCTACAGTAAAAAGAGTATTCATTATATCGTTGTTTCTTCTGAGATTCGTTTTATACTCAATTCGACGTGAATATTCATCTGATAAAAAATTCTTATATACTTTCAGTATTCATTTATAATGATCTAATACAAATTTCGATTGATTAAGATGTTTATAAGAGAAAATATCATTAATGTTTTCTCGATCTTCTTATAAAAATTTCATACACATTAAGAAACAATTCATTTAACATGACAATGAAAGTTCAGTCACATCGTTATGATTACATTTCTCACTTATCACCAGTGCTTATTCTTGGAATTTAAGTGCTTTTGTGGAATACACGTATATTTTCGAAGAGAATAAAAGTGAGCGTCACTCCTACATGACACTTCCGAGTCGCCTCGGCCGTTTTAGACACTCGCTGGGGTTTAGCCCACCGATACTGGGAGTTACTCACTCTCAGCTACAATGTTCCTAAGATGATATTTGGAACAAGGGTCTTCAATGACTTTTCCCGATGTTAAAATCACTACCTTTCTTGTTTTCCCAAAAGTCATTGATTAATTCCGCATGTGCAAGCACAACGGGTCATTAGACATCACCATTTCCTTATCTTACAGCAAGGTGATTTTTAATGATCCTGCTCGTTCCCAAAATCGCACTACGTTGCATTCTCTCGAGACAGTCACCAGTTGCAACCTGATTTAAGCCAATTTTTTCCATTAAATCTCCTTTTAGGTTCGAAAGCACTTCGCCACATGTGCCAAGGACCACCGGTAAGAAGGAAACTTTCCATCCCGCAGTTTGTAATTCACGTAGTAAATTATCTCCTATTGGGTATGGCAATTTCGTAACTTCTTCCCAGTTACCATTGACACAGTAACGATTTGTTTTTATTTGTACCTGTCTTTCAATACCAGTAAACCATGATATTGCAACCTCGATTATCAAGGCTGTCTTTCCTGGCTTATCGAAGATTATCAAATCTGGTTTGTTATGGCGAATGATCGTTTTGGTTTGTACTGGTTGATTCCAATACAACTTTATCCTTTCATTCTCTAGAACCGATTCCACTTTCTGTGAGTAGTGTGGAGGAGTGAGACCGTATTTTTGACATATTCTATAGTGTATGTTTCTAGCAACTGAGTCGTGACGGTCAACGTATAGGTTCGACAACCACTTGGAACAACTTGAAAGGACATGCTCAATTGTTTCAAGATGGCACCCACACGCTCTACAACTCTTATCGTTCGAATTTGCTTGTGAAGGATGTGTGCGCGTTATTAAGCATCCTTCTTGAGCTGCTAGAGCATTCCTTACCGCTATCGATGATAGTTTCCCTTGCTTGAGCCAAGTAAAGGACTCTATCATATCCATGCTAGAGTTTGAACGTAGAACACGTCCTGCTAGCTCTAATTCTTTCCATGTTTTGTACCGTCCGTTGTTATTGACAGTACGCATTAGCCCGACCACGTGTCTTGCTAATGTTCTTGCGTCGTTAAAAGAAGCACCATCTATAATGACGGTGGAACGCACTTCTTCCAACTTATAGTCTATATCATATGCCTTTAAAATGCTGCCTGCATCACTAACTACACATCGTTTCCCCCGGTTAACCATTCCCAAAAACAGATTTAATGATCCTTTTAATTCTGCTTTCGTACAGAGATACGCCCATAGGTATATGGTGGACTCCTCTATGGCGTCCTTAATCGATTTGAGACCATATCCTCCCATTTCAGCTGGCAGGTACAATCTTGCTACACAGCTGGATTTTTGTCTAGCTTTAAGCTCCACAAGTAGTTTGCGGTACTTCTTATCTAGATCTTCGCCCCGTTTTAAGACACTTGCGTATGTACCACTACCTTTAATTATGCAACTGGCTATATACTTAAATACAGGAATGATAGTGGTGTTATAGGAATTCACTTTTTGTCGAAAAGTAAGATCGGAATCCCATAAGCGACGTGCTTTATCATAACACCTGTCGTTCGCACGATCCCATGCTTCAGACTCCTTTAAACCTAGCTTCTGTTCCATGCCCAGATATTTGTAGACTGCTTCACCATCTAGCATCGGGAAGCTTATACTTCTGTCAGTAGATGTGTCATCATCTACATCTGTCTGTTCACTTCGCATTCGTTTCGGTATAAAGTGTGTTACAGCACATTTTTTAACATTCAATTTCATGTTAATGTCCTCTGAAATTGATGCTACGACTTTGATCTGTTCCATTAGACTTTCAGGTGAGTTTGCATACAGCTTAAGATCATCCATATAGAAAAGATGAGACAACGAGATTTGCACCTTTTTAAATTTCCCAGAGGCGGTGGTATAGCCACCTTTAACACTATTTATTGCGTGACTGATGGGAGCCATCGCTAGACAGAACAACAAGGGACTGAAGCTATCTCCTTGAAGAACTCCGGAACGAATCCTTAGATAATTACTATGTTCTATCTTACCCCTAGGACTTCTCGCTTCATATCGTACTCTCCAATTATTCATGACGCTTTTCAAAAACTTTCGTAACAGGTCAGGAACTTGCATTACTTTGAGCAGCCATTTGATATAACTATGTGGCAGACTATCGAATGCCTTTGCATAGTCTATCCAAGCTACGCTAATAGGTCTCTGCTTCTGATCCTGTGCGTCTGCTATTAACGTTTGGTCAAGAGTGAGAGCATGTGAGCAAGCCCACACACCCCGACGTAATGCTATTTGCTCGTTGTTCAGTATATCTCGCCCCCTCACATACTGATCTAAATATGCGGCTATAAAACCTGTTACTAGCTTGTAGCAGATATTTAAACAAGCTATAGGTCTGAAATTCGCGGGCTCAGACCTAGATCCGGATTTATGTATGAGTACTATACGTCCGTCGGTTATCCACCTCTGCGGTAAGGGTTCGCCAGATAAGATATGATGAAGAGTTAAATCATAAAGTGTTGCATTGGCTGAATCGAAGACTTTCCACCAGTACCCCTGCAACTTATCTGGACCATGTGCTTTCCATGGTTTTATCTTTTGAACAACCTTCTGCCAAAGTTCAGGGTTCAATTGACCTTTAAGATCAGTCTCCCCCTGAATATTTGACATCGATTGTTCCCATGCTACTAGCCGTGGACTCTTCGAGTTAAAAGACTTTTTCACCCCTACAATTTCCTTCCAGAACTTTCTGATCTGATGGATATCAACTGGTTCTGAATCAGTACACGTGCCCTGGAATAGCATCTTAGTCGGCATCTGACGAACGCGTATACGTTCTTCATCTGCTTTTCTTAATGCTATTCGCGATTGCAAAAGTTGAAGTCTGCACTTCAATCTTTCTACAAGAGATGTTATTTCAGCCCGTGACTCCACCTTATATTTCTTTTTAAGCATCCTGATGTTATGAAACTGCTTATTTGTAAGGGCTACTTCCGCACTTCTCACCCGTCTATTTAACTCACTAGTAGCTTTACCGATGACGCGGCGCAAATTCTCACATTCGCTATATGTGATCTTAAACCATTCTCTTGATTGTTGTTGTTTTTCAAGACATTTTCGGTTTCCTACCTTAGAAACTGTCATCGCACCAGCGTAAACTAGATTTGACAACTGATTCCAAGATATTCCACCTACTACCAAATCTAACTCACTTTTTATCAGTCGATTAACTTCGCAGATGATAGGTTTAATATGCTTGCCGGAGACTCTTAGTGGCGTTTTTCTCAACGTCATCCGACATCCTATCTTTTGTGCCTTTTTATATTCTTTCCTGAAGGTTGACTTAACAACATCATCAGCCAAATCAGCCGGTACGCACTGATCTGGTTTTATGACTGTAGGATTTACATCGTTACTATTACTACCGGCGTTGTGGTTAACATCCACAGTAGTGTCAGATGGAACAGTAACGACTTTCAAATGCAATTTCGTCTTCTTTTGTTTCAAAGACGAATCACTAACACTCACACTGGCGGATTTGGTCTTGATATCACGCCACTTGCCGCTAAGGCCTGCCTTAGTCCTTTTGGGCAGATTCAGATCTATCCAAGCTTTTTCGACGTCATTCCAAGATATCATACCTGATGGTTTGACATTGCTTGAAACTAATCGCTTTAGCTTTTCAATTTCCTCTTCTGACCAAACCGATGCCTTCCCCGATCCAGCGGGTTTGTCACCACTCGGTCCTTTTCCTCCTTGCGGAGTGCTATTTTCGAACCGACGAGTGGGTGTAGGAGCCACATGAATGCCAGCACTAGGACCTTGATCTTGGCTAGAAGTATCGACAGTTACTGCTGGGGCAACTGCACGACGGCTTCTAGTTGCAATAGGTTGCCGAGATTCGGCACTCGATCGCTCAGCCAGTCCGGATAAGGATGCTGCGCGCTTCCCGTCACCGGGTTTCACTGATTAATAGAATGTAGCTGTCTCTAGATGATGTCCTCCAGAGACAAGAGAGCGTAAGTTTAAATTGAGGTTTTATGGCTACCCTTCTTCTATCCCAGCAACCAGATGGCAGGAAGTCAAATAGGTTTGGATATCGTTGTCTAGTAATGGTAGAAATGTATCAATAGAATCATTACATAGCTGACACTTAAACTCTGTCGATGCTAAATAGTTGGTATAGTGAGCACTGGTCTTGAATGCAATAATAAGATATTACTCTACGCGCAAATCATAAATGTCGTATTATTTAGGATTTAGCAGAGTCTGAATAGGGTTAATAAAAAGCAGTATGAACTTAATTCTAAGCTTAAGTAAACTCAACACTACCATTAGTGTAGAAAGTATATTGGGAAACCCGATTAAAATTGATAATCGTTTGATTAAAAAAACAGTTGAAATGACACTATTTTAATCGCAATAGAATCTATTCTTGTGCTCTAAATTTTTCATTTGCTTTAACTCGATGAGTTTTCTCTAATTCTTTGAATAAATTGCTGCCATTTAACAGATTAGACAGATGAGAAAAAAATCTTTAACAACAAGAAATGAATAAATTAAAAGAATCGTTTTTAATGTTTTTTCTTAGCTGTTTTTTACTTGGAGCCTGAAAAGAGAATTTCAGTAAAGAAAACGAAATATATTCAATTTTTTACGGTGACTATTAATCTTGTACACATGATTTTATTTTATTCACTTTCTCACGTCTCAATTATTTTCCTTTAGTAAGTCTAGCTGTAACTGATTGACGATATGTCGTGGAGTTGTTACAGCAGTAGAAATACTTGAGCCAGGAATTCTTAAACATTTGTTCAATGAACAGTACAGTGAAGTAAGCATCATCAAATCAATCAACAGGTATTGAATTAAAAAATTTTATTTGATTGTGCAATTGAATAGCAAGAGATTGCGAAAGAGTTAGGAATGTGTTTCTAATATAATTGTTTTTTCTGCTTCAAAGTTCGTTTCCATATTTTCATTGAAATATTTATTTCTCATTGATATATGATAGTTCTAGATACCATTAAATAACTACATTTGACTTGTTTCTGTACGTAATTCAAAAAACATCTACAAAATAACCTATATGGCAACTATTTTTAAACAATCATCTACTCCTCGGAATTTCCAGGGCACAAAAATCTTTTCCTACCTTGCCCTGCCCTGTAGCAGGATAGGGAAATATCTTTGTGATCTGAAAATTTCAAAGAGTAGATTAATTTTTAAAAACAATCTCTATAGATTATGTCGAAGATGTTTTTCAATTTACATACAGAAATAACTCAAACGTAGCTATTAGACGATGTCGCATATCAATGAGAAACAAATATTCTAATCAAAATATAGAAACGATAAAGAAGAAGAAAGAATAGTGATAATAGAAACATATTTCTATTTGTTGCTAAATTTCTAACTATTTAATGGCGCAAACAAACAAAATTTAAATCTAACACACCTGCTGCTCGGTGATACTTCGAGTATGGATGTGGATATGAGCGTAGTTGATTTCTTCAAACACACTGTTAGCTCGCTTCGACGAGCTTAACTTTGTTTATTTATTTCATATGTTAAATCTCTTCAAAATGTCCTTAAAATCACTAGGTATATATACATCCATAGAGAGGAGAAGAAGAACAAGAGAGAAAGAAGGAGAAACAACAATAACAATAACAATACAGTAGAAAGAAGAAAGGAGAGAGAAAGAGATAGAGAGTCGAGGGCAGGCAGAATGTGAGTCACCGTTAACACACACTCATACCAACAACAAATCGTCTTTGGTCAAAAACTTTTTTCATTCGTTCTCTTCCTTAATCCATCTCTATTTTTTTCATAAAACAAAGCCAACGATTCACCTTAGATAACAGTCGATTCTAATCCATAAAGAAGAAGTTAGATCAAATAAATAGTTCAAACTTCACTCATTCCTAATTGACGAATCGACATGATTCATATCAAATAATAAAAAACAATTTTCTTTTTCTCAAAAAGGTTATTCATTGTACATTAGTTTCTTCTATTTGATTATTATCAGATTACATAGTAACTTCTACGTGTCGACTCAAAAAATAAAGACATGAGTGTCTGGTTAAGAAACAACTTATTTTATTAGTTAATTCAACTTGAATCCATTATTTTATCACCACGATATACTATTGTTTGAAGAGTGGATATACAAATATATAATTTTAGCTTATAAATACCTGCCGACAACATCATACATATGAAATTATTACTAAGATTAGAAGTTATGGTCATCAATATTTCATATGATAATATTGGATTTTACAATATATTGTTCATCTAATATAAATCCATTTTACGCTTTAGATGCCCTGGCTTTGTAAACCATTCGGACGGCATACTTGTAACTCAATTTCATTTTTCATAACTTAATTCAGATAGGATTTACAAACTATTTTAGCATTCGATACCCAATTCTGAAATTCGAAACTAAAATAATAACTTCAGTGTCTTCAAAAATTATGCCCCCCCCCCTCCCCCTTTATTCAAATTTTTATTCGAGGTCTTGATCTTTCGTTTGTTCTTTGATTTTATTATTTTCATTTTTGATGTCGCTTAACCCTGATACGCCCACCTGAAGTTCAACTGGACTACAGTGAGTGTCATTTTTATGTTATACACGCACAACGTCAGATAAAATCACGTCTCTCTATATATGCTATAGTGGGGATTAGTAGTATATGCCGTTGACATTAATCGTGTATTGTCCTTATTTGCGTATGGGATAAACTATCATGAAATCCGTACGAACGGTTGCAGTTTGCTTGGGGTGCGTCTGGACTTCATATCACAGCACTAGTAGTTTTGGCTTATTCTCTAGCAATAACTTTGCCAATTTTACCCTATATATCTTTTTTATCGCTCTTGTAAGGATATTACAGAATTTTCCAATAAGTTGTAGAACGAGTAGATGACTTTAGGATGTCCCATTTTTTATGTTATACTATATGTTGCGAAATACTTTCAAAATAAAAGAGGATGCTTAAAGAATTTCTAGAAAAAATAAAAGATCAAACAATTAAATACATAGACAATTCTGTTATTTATATATGTGATAACATCTTAGTCACATACTATAAAATAGTAATAAAATATGATACTTACCACATATATTACATCGATTGTATCAAGTTGGGGTTCGCACAAACTTCAGATCGACAACAAGTGATAATCTTTTAGGTGGATGTATCAGGGTTAAATCGTCCTTTGACCTTTCTTTTGTAATGCCGTGCTTCCATGAGTGTGTTTCAATATTTCAATAAATCAACAGGAAATGCCTTGACGAAATGAACTCTGCATTCTTTTAAATCAATTTATTTCAAGCACATTTATTTATTTTTATTCTATTATTATTCATTTTATGTTCGACTTACTCGATTACTGAAAAGCAAATGTTGAGACCAGCAGATGGCGCTTGTATTTTTGTTAAGATATAGGTTAATCTGTTTTTTAACTGATTTAAGTAAACCCAGTAAAATTTAATATAAAGTATGATTTATCTAGCACAATTAAAATAAATCATTCATAAACTTCATTTTATCTTCAAGAAGGGTATGAAGTGTGAGTGTGAGTAAGTCTTAATGAATAGAAGATAAACAAGTCTCCTACAATCATTCTCACATTCCCGCCCAGATTCTGTTCTATCAGAGTCGTATCAACATATGAAGCCAAGTATCCTCATTGAGCATCGTACTTAAGCCCAAATCAACAATTTCAACTTTCCTGCCAAATACATCCTCTTTCTCCATTCATCTTTCGAACTGAGAAGCATTTGAACGGTTAAAAAATGGTTCTATCTAAATATAGGAGCATTACAATCAATCGAGTAATAGAATAATATAATATACGAGATAAAAAACTAACAAGTCTGCAAGAGAATATTTAAACTGTCAGTACCACTATTAGCAACGGCAAAATCTAGTTTTCTGTCATTGTTGAAATCGCCAATGGCAATGGAGAATGGATTGGATCCATAGTCCAACGGAAATAGGACAATAGTTGCAAATGTGCCGTTACCATATCCCAGAAATACACCTAGATTATTGTTGCCATAATTCACGACCACAATGTCTTGTATAGTATCGTTGTTAATATCATCAACAGCTAGAGAGTATCGAGACAAATCTGAGCCTGTTGAATACACTGTTAGATTTTCAAACGAACCATTGCCATGTCCAAGAAAAACACCAACCTTATCCGAATTACAACTAGCAAAGACGATATCCACTCGAAAATCATTGTTGAAATCACCAGCAGCTATAGAGCATGGCGATAAATATGGGTGAGTAGAATATGTTGTTTGATTTGCAAAAGAGATACCGTCATATGCAAGAAAAATACCAATATTGTCGTTGCCTGCGTTAGCGACGCCGACATCTATCCGACCATCGCTGTTGAAATCACTAACTACTAACGATTGAGGTTCGGATCCATTTCCAGTTATGAGTATCACTTTCTTTATAAACACTATGTATTCATAGCCAAGAAAAACACTCACATCATTGCTACCCCAATTGGCAATGATGATATCTAGTCGATTGTCATCGTTGAAATCACCGACAGCTACAGACAATGGATAAGACCCAGCTAAATAGGTTATTTGTGCTGCAAAAGAGCCATTCCCATCTCCAAAAAGGACACTTACAGCATTGCTATCCGCATTGACGACAACGATATCTAGTCGATAGTCGTTGTTGAAATCACCAACAGCTACAGCATATGGCCTAGAGTGAGCTGAATATCTTGTTTGTTTTGCAAAAGAGCCATCTCCATATCCGAAAAGGAAACTCACATCATTACTATAATAATTGGCGACAACGATGTCTAATCGAT
>CAJNOP010000189.1:306331-320926 GCA_905250075.1 Rotaria sp. Silwood1
AATTGGCGACAACGATGTCTAATCGATTGTCGTTGTTGAAATCACCAACAGCTACAGAATATGGCGCAGAGCCAACTGAATATCTTGTTTGGTTTGCAAAAGAACCACGATTGTATGCAAGAAAGATATCCACGTTATCCCTCCCATCATAAATAATAGCGATTTCCGATCGGTTGTCATTATTAAAGTCGCCAGAAACCACAGCTAACGAACGTGCATCGAAACTGATTCCTCCACTTGTTTGATCTACAAATGTTCTGTTCCCATTGCCAAGCATCATCCCTACGTTCTTTGTACCATAATTGACCACAGCGATGTCCACTATGCTGTCGCCATTGAAGTCACCTATAGCAATCGAAGTTGGATGAGAATTTGAGCCCGTGCTAAGCATTATTTGATCTTCGAAACCGCCATTTCCATATCCAAACAGGACACCAACATTATTAGTACCGTAATTAGCCAGGATAATATCAAGATTAGTGTCGTTATTCAAATCACCAATGACTACGCATTGTAGGCTAGATCCACCGCCAGATGCATAGGCCATTTTATATGTTATTCGTCCTCTATTATATTGGAGCAAGACACTCACATCATTGCTACCTGAATTGGCGACAACGATGTCTAGTCGATTGTCATTGTTGAAATCACCAACAACTATAGACCGTGGCTCAGAACCAGTTGTGTACCTTGTTTGTTCAGCAAAAGAACCATCCCCATATCCAAGAAGAGCACTCACATCATTGCTACCCCCATTGGCGACAACTATATCTAGTCGATTGTCGTTGTTGAAATCACCGACAGCTACAGAAGATAGATTAAAGCCAGCTGAATACCTTGTTTGTTCTGCAAAAGAACCATCCCCATATCCAAGAAGAGCACTCACATCATTGCTACCCCGATTGATGACAACAATATCTAGTCGAGCGTCGTTGTTGAAATCACCAACAGCTACAGACAGTGGATAAGAACCAGCTGAATATCTTGTTTGTTTTGCAAAAGAGTCATTCCCATATCCGAGAAAGACGCTCATATCATTGCTACCAGAATTGGCGACAACGATATCTAGTCGATTGTCGTTGTTGAAATCACCAACAGCTACAGACAATGGATAAGAACCAGCTAAATATCTTGTTTGTTTTGCAAAAGACCCATTCCCATATCCGAGAAAGACGCTCATATCATTGCTACCAGGATTGGCGACAACGATATCTAGTCGATAGTCGTTGTTGAAATCACCAACAGCTACAGCATATGACCTAGAGCCAGCTGAATAGGTTATTTGTGCTGCAAAAGACCCATTCCCATATCCGAGAAAGACGCTCATATCATTGCTACCAGAATTGGCGACAATGATATCTAGTTGAGTGTCGTTGTTGAAATCACCAACAGCTACAGACGATGGGTAAGATCCAGCTGAATAGGTTATTTGTGCTGCAAAAGAGCCACCGCCATATCCAAGCAGGATACTCACATCATTGCTACCTTGATTGGCGACAACGACGTCTAGTTGCTTGTCGTTGTTGAAATCACCAACAGCTACACATATTGGATAAGAGTCAGCTGAATACCTCGTTTGATTTAGAAAACCCTCGTAATAACCAAGAAGAATATCTATGCTGCCGGTATCATTGTTTACTACAATAATGTCTAATCGATGGTCCTTGTTGAGATCACCTATTGCGACTGAAATCGAAGAATAAGACCCAGTTGAATACATGATTGAATTTTCAAAATCTCCATTTCCATATCCAAGAAGTACACCTATATTTTCAGTGCCGTTATTTGTGCTGACAATATCTAATACATTATCTTGATTGAAGTCTCCGACACCAATCGCATATGGAGAGGCAGAGCCAGTGAAATAAGTGGTTTGACTAGCGAAAGTTTCATTGCCATGGTTCATAAGTATACCTATTTGATGAGTTCCTGAGTTTGCGATCGCTATGTCGAGATATTTGTCGGCATTGAAATGACCAACCGTAATTGAGCATGGGTATGAACTAAATCCAGTTGAAATCGTTAGTTGTTTTTCAAAAGTTCTGTTGCTATTTCCAAAAAGTATGCCAACATTATTTGTGCCATAGTTGGCGATAGCAAGGTCTAAATATTTATCGTTATTGAAATCTCCAGCAGCTAGGAAGGATGGGAAAGAGTCATAACCTGTTGAATACGTAATTGGAGGTGTAAAGTTTCCATGACCATTGCCGTAGAGTATACTAATACTGTGAGCTCTGTAATTGGCGGTGGCAATATCAAGTAGTGCGTCATTGTTGAAATCATCCGCAATAATTGCTATCGGACGAGATGAACCTGTTGAAAACTCTGTTTGACTTACGAAAGACCCATTCCCAAATCCATAAAAGATGCCGATATTGTTAGTGCCAAAATTTGCTGCCGCAATATCCAATCGATAGTCATTGTTGAAATCATGAACTATGACCATGTAAGGACTCGAGAAGGAACCTGTTGAATACGTAATATGACTTTTAAAACTGCCATCACCATTTCCCAAATACACAGCTATTTTGTTCACTATATGATGGGCAATGACCATATCCAAAAATGTGTCATTATTGAAATCGCCGATAGCGACAGATCGTGGACCATAATTATATTCAATTGGCTTTTGAGCCGTTGGTTTGAAATCGAGGCCACACTTTTCAACTACAGATACATGAAAAGCAATGTGATGAGTGATTGTTTACTCCAGTGGAACTATTCGTCCTAGATTGTTTTGAATTATCAAAATTCCTATAATATGCTGTCAGATTTTATTGTATGATTCTATGTAAAGATGATTCAAAACCATTACCTTTTACAATAGGTCTGCTTACGAGAGAACATTCTCAGGTGTTCGAGAGCTTTCAAGTCAGGAGTTAGCGCATCTTATAGAACTTAGTGAGCTGTGCCTATGGTAAAAAAAATAGTTCGTGCTTATGGTTTGTTTTGGACAAGATCAGCCATTTTCACTTTTACATTTGTAAGAGCTGTTTTATTAGAAAAAGAACTACTATCCAACTGATATAGGTTGAACCAAGCTAAGATTTTTCTCATATATACTTATGCACATATGAAAGATAATGTGAAAATTATCATGCTCAAATACACTTATAAAGTGTTTCAAATTGTAATACACCATAAACACTCGATATTCTAAAAGTTTCGACTATAATACATCTTGCAAATCCGCGAAATAATATAATTAATGACATATAGGCTGATCTTAATGTTTTTCAAAATCGATAACTTGACCTTTCTAAGGTTGTTAGAGCTAAGAATTTCACATCATCTTCCATATGTGCACAAGTATATATGAGAAAAATCTTAGCTCGTTTCAACCTGTATCAGTTGAATAGTATTTCTTTTCCTAATAAAACAGCTCTTACAAATGTAAAAGTAAGGATGGTCGATCTTCTCCAAAACAAATCATAAGCACGGACTATTTTTTTTACCATAGACACAGCTTACTAAGTTCTACAAGATGCGCTAACTCCTGATTTGAAAGCGCTCGGACACCTGAGAATATTCTCTCGTTAGTTTCTTGGAATTCGGATAGAGTTAAATATGAGAATTCATCAACCAGACCACTTGTCTGTTTCCATCTTTCCTTTTGATATAGAATTCGTTCGAAACATGTGTTGTGTTACACTGTGGCAGAATCAAACGGATATTAAAACTGTTGTGTTGCATAACGCTCTCAGTGGTTCAATCAGTATCTTGAATTGGTAATTTAAAAGAACAAACAGAATATAACAAAGTCTACTACAAATACTTGAGAATAACAATAGACGATATTGGGACGATCGAGAAGAAAATGTGAATCTACTGGTTGACTAACTATGTACGAACAGCACAATATATTAGTGAAGATGGCGAGAACTATCATATAAGGAATAACTACCTAACATGGTGAGTGTATATATCAGTAGTTTCGTCATACGGGCAACGGATGTTCACCGATAGTTTTTCAGTGAGGAGGTTGCAACTATTTATTTCTGCTCTTTTCCCTACAGTGAGCAACAAATGACTTCTGTCGATCTGTTCAATCACAAACAGCAATAAATATTCTTCTAAGTTTTTAGTTACAGATCTTCGATCACATCTTTATTTTACTTACAAGATAATTTGTCTGATATCAGGTTTAATAATATTTTTAAGATGTTGTGAGGATTACGCATTTTTATCATTGAGACATGTAAACAATGACAAAATAGAAATGTACTTTCTATATGTTCACTTTGTGAAGATAATCAATCACTAATCAGCTTTTAGTCAGATAGAATTATTAGTTTATGACATATATACAAAGTTTGATTGTTTCAAAGAATGATAACGAAAAGAATTCACTAGGATGTAATAACGCAATGAGAACTCACTGGAGCATACAAGAGAGAACACACATCCCTAGAGAATATACTGAGTTAAGGGTACCCAAAAAAGTACCCTGATACCAGTATGTCACAGGAACTTTTGGGTACCAAGGTACTCGCAGGTACTTACAGGTACCTAAGTGGTACTATGGCAAGTACCCTGCTGGAAAATCCTCAGTAATTGGGTACCTAAAGGTACTGATCAAGTACTGAATTGGGTACCTAAAGGTACTGATCAAGTACTGAATTGGGTACCTAAAGGTACTGATCAAGTACTGAATTGGGTACCATTGTATAGTATTTCTAAGTACCCTGTTACCAAATTTCCAGTATGTTCAGGATCGAACCTGATCTTTCACTTTTTAAAATTTTTTCTTTTTCTTGAGATAATTTACTAGATTTTTTTTTACTTTATTCAATTTAATTTTTTCAATTCCAAAAACTTAGCAGGAACAATGTCGGGATCCGACTCAACTTGAGTTGGTCGTAGACCACTTCAGGGTAGTCCGATCTTAATTTACGACCAAGCTCGGCATTTCCTCGACTAAGAAATAGTCAAGAAATAATTTAGAAAAAACTAGTATGAAAATTGATTATTTTCTTATGATTTATCGAGTTATTTATATAGAGCCGTAAGTAAAAACGAAAACGGTGAATGAATAGTCGCCACACAGAACGCGAAAAATTTAGGATACCCTGTCGAGATTTCCTCAGTAAAGTTACAGACTTGTATATCCATGCAGGTACTTATTCAGTGAATGTACTTTTACGGGTACCCAAACAGTACATACATCAGTAAAATTACTGAGAATTTTCAAAGTACCCATATTGGGTACCCTGCTAGAGCTTTCTCAGTACATGGGTACCCTGAACTCAGTACTTTCTCTAGGGATGAGTCATACAGAAAGACAAAAGAAAACGAATGTATCGGAACATATTAGCAGAATGAAAGAAGATATAAATGGAACACATACACTGCTTGCTCTCATCTACAGTTAAAGTATAATAAGAAGATGTAAAGAAGATGTGTTCCGTAGAAAAGAAATATTTACTTTCGTCGCGTTCTATGAGAAAATCACTTGTATTTTTTCTTATTATTTCGCATTTCTATTATATCCAAGAACATGTCAATGAGATAGAGACAAAGAAATCCAAAATAAGCTGCTGTTTTCATTCAGAGATGGAAAGAAATACCACCAGACATAATAGAGGAAATGATTCAAGACATTGTTTCAGATAAAGTTGATCTTTCTGCAACAATTACTAATGCATAACATTAGTTTGTAAAAAATCAGATCGTGAAATCGTTGCTTTACTGAGATATGAAAAATAAATTTATAGAAAACGCAATAAGCTTCGTCTTAGAGAAATTTATTAGCCTTGTTCCTCCAGAAAAAAACGGCAACTGCATGATTCCTTCTAGAGTTCTTTTCTAATCTATAATCCCTACTAATAAATAAAATAGAAGGATCCGACTTATAGATAAAGTATCAGATCTACTGATGATGATCACCTTAGTTGGTTCGCATTCATCGGTGCTAAATTGAAATAGAAAAGTGAGGCAGTTGTAATGCTTATGATTCTGTCCTCACTTGGTAATTTGCTTAGAACACGTCGATATCAAATAGTATCAGAGTTTGAGATCTTTTTCAACAAAAACTCAAAATACTGGTAAAAAAGAACTGAATTAACTGTGCTTTTTTATCGTATTGAAGACAAATAATGTAAAATAACAAGGAAATACCCGTCGGTTTTGGTACGGTTAAACGAAGTGTCAGTATACCGATGATCATAGCTATACTTATGATCATAGGCAATAAAAAACCAGGTGTGGTACATAAATCCAGCATTAACCAGCAACAATATTTTCTAGAAAAGAGCAACAACAATTATATTTGAGATCAAAAGAAAAAGTCATACATATTCTGTCGAATCGTGTAAGATTGTATTCGAGCAATGGTGTCATTCGGAGCATTTGTTACATTCTGTGCAGCTGACATTGGATTTGTCATCTCGTTTTTATCGACGAAATAATTCTTCTGACAAAATAAACCATCGACCGATTTTGCGGTATCATCCATAGTAGTCATTTCAATCTACAAGTAGGCATTTGTCAAGAAACAACACATAGTAGATATGAGCATATAATTATGTCTCTAATCATGGAAATTTTCTATAGAAAACTATTGATGCGGTAGTTTTGTCTAATTCATCCAGTCAATATACATATAAGCGTACAACTGTTCTGTGCAATCTCGATGTTTCTTCAATTATTAAATAAATTTTTTGATAGATTGAGCAGACTGCGTGAGTTTTTTAGTGATAAACTTATACTTGGTCAAAACACTTGCACGAATACTGCAGTATATTAAAACGATTATCAAAGCTACTGTTTCGAATGTTTATTTGACCAGCTAATACCTATTTAGTATTTGTTGATTTCTAACAAAACTAACACACATTATTTTTTTCGCTTTTCAATTCTTTTGTATGAATATATGTCAGACAAAATTAAACTCAATTGTTCAAAGATTTGTAAGTTCTCAAAAAAATCGAAAATCGGAAGAATAAGTAATTGATTTAAATATTCAAATTAAGTTACACTTTAGCTTAATTCAAGTCTATCTAAAATTTACTGAGATGTAGAATTTACCACTATATTCAACATAAATACACTTTGTCAACGCCTATCCAACCATTAAAATAGCAAAAAAACGATCATTAAGTTTATGCTTTTTGAAGACTATCTTTTTTTACTGATGTCTATTAATTTTCCAATCCCACATAGCTCCTTTATTGCATGCAAATTATATAAACAAGATACATATTTATCTTTCCAGTGGTAAAAGATAAATATGTATTTTGTTCTCTTAATGCAAACGATAGTTAACCCTTCGCCGCTTTTGGGGGCTCGGCGAGTCTCACGGCATTGGTTTTTGTTTTTTGCTGCTTTAATACTTATGCTTTTCCTAACGATCTTCCTTCTAATCGTTAGTCTCCTAACGATGCATAAGAGTTGTATCAAATTTCGTGAAAAAGTTTTAGAGGAAAAAAAATTGAAGGGTGGATCAACATAAACCCCGTAACAACCTTGATGTTATACAGATGATTTAAATTCTTACTAAATCTGCCCTCTGTTGTTCTGCAAGTTTATTTGCCAAAAATTTCGTTAAATGGGTGTGGGTGTGAGTCTAAGTCTGAGTGCAGATGGCAATCTTATTATCAAAACACACTCACATCCACTTTCATTTAAAATAATGTTCAGCTCATGTTTTGCAGAGATTTGCGAATTCAGGGAAACTGGTACTTAATACTAAAATCGAAGGATGTGAGTTTTCTATCTATCTACATCGGCACCTTTTTATTGAATATTTACATCGAATTTCCAAAAGAACATTTACGAAGAATAAATCAGCCAGATTTTGAGGCTAGTTCTCAATAAAATCGACTGTTGAGACTATTCTGTTGCAGTTAATGTATGAGTAGAATGAAAATCAAACATAAATTACTCCACAACTTTGCAAGACCTACAAAAGCTCATATAGACAAACCTTGTCATAAAAAAAGTCAATATAGATCTGAAAAGAGCCGAAACATGCTATGCATATTTGAAATTGTTTTTGCATTGACTTTACAAAGAAATGAAAGAAACACAAATATTACATTTTAATAGCTAAAAACAAAATACTAAAATTTGAAGAATTTTGGACTATTGTGGCCGAATGTTGCCTAATAGCAATATAAAGCCCTTAGGTATCTTAGCATTTCTCTGTTCTGATAAATCCACTTTTACTAACCGTTTGAAGTCGAAAAAGGTTAATGGCACATTCGTTACACGTAATAATTATAAAAAAATATAAACTTGTGGAGTTTTATCATCAGTATTTTAACATATACAGGATACTATTAATAAAAAAAAAAATACAGCAATGAAAAAGTACTTGATAACAAAAAATGATATCAAAAATAAAATATATAAAATAGAGGTGAATACAGGATAACTTCTTCTGTCTTTTTCTGTGCTCAGCTCTGACACTAAAGCATGCTGGCAATAAATTTCGATCCCGACTATCTAGAGGGAACTGTTATCGTTGATCGGCTAGTTTTGTACTGATTCAGGTGATATGCCAATCTACTAACGCTATAAAGACAGGGTGGCAATACTATTTATAGTGTACACATGTAGGCTAGTTCGATAACGTTCTAGTATGATACGGATCTGGTTCTCTGACCAAATAGTACATTTATAAATCCATGATTAAAATGAAATTTAACATAAACAATCACTATCTTACTCGTGTGCATTACTTTCTTCGATTAAGTAACGACACAGTAAAGAATAAATGCAACTAGAGATATCGACACTACGTAGTAGCTATGCTTACTCTCAAAAAAAGTCATTTTGCTTAAAGAATTTGTAGTAAAATTTTTCTGACCATTTTTCATCAAACTCTTTCTTGACGGAAGACACATTTATGCGTCGCAATTTCTTTTAAAATCCAGACAATTCATGTATAAAGTTAAGATCAAAAATAATCTCGTATGCAATTAGTGTACAACTTATGTAAAAAGATACTAACTTTAAACTGCTTTCATTCAAAGGACGATCCAACAAATAAACACATTGAAATAAAATCATTTACGTGCAATTCTTCATTTCTGCGGTTTCTCGATGAAGCATGAATGTGGTATTGCGAAGCTTTCAAGTTAAAGAGAATTCGAGCGATATAGTAACAGCTAACATGACTATAAAGTTTTCTATTTTTCCATTTGACTTGAAAAAAATCCGTTCTCTCTACAACTTTCTTTGAAGCAGTCAGGACTCAAACAAGATGCGACTTTTCCTTCCAAAAATTACTAAATACTTAAAAATAAGAAAGAAATCACTGAAATTATCTTTAATAAAGCTTGATTCATAACATTTTTTGATTAGTGCAGAATTTGCCAATTTGATTAAAGTGATTATTACACAGTTTCAGTTCAATTAGTTCAAGTGTGTAGGAGATAATGGAAAAATATATCCATTCTTCTTCTAAAAAATGATTCCGAGAAAAGCAAGAAAGAATGTTCATTCATGTTCAGTAGATAGAGGATAATTGATACTATAAATCGATTAGAAAAAAAAACGAAAAACTTGAAGAATTTGAATCGTAATTCATAAAAGAAAACGTTTTCCTAAAGAATTTCAGTTGTTTCTGTCCTAAAAGGATTACAATTCAAAAACTTAATTATGCTATAGTTCAACATAGAAAGTTACCTACGAATATGTTCTTGTGATCGCTTTTTATTAGAAGTCGCTGACTACTCTTAAAAAGAAGATATGTATGGAGAGCGAATGAACTGTTGATCATCGATATCACAGCGGTAATTGTTCTCGAGCATTTTTCAATGGAATACGAATACAAAAGTCATGGCATAGCATTAATAAATATTAATTCCATCATGAAAACATCTCATTATTATCTTCTAGTGATTCTTAGTTCAACTATGTTGAATTAAGAATCATCGCAATTATGAAATAAGAACCATAGTTTATGGTTTAGAACCATTCACTTTTCACGAAGTATCTTGTTTATATATACAAATATATGTAGTCGAAATACTTGTCGATCTTAATATTGAGTTCTGCAGCCAAGATCATGAATTTCTTGAAAAGATTATTTGAAAACGATGTCTAGAAGTGCTTTCAAAGGAACAAAAAGGATATGAACCATCAGTGTATAAGAGTGCTCACTAAGATATTTGCTGAGATAAAAATTTGATTAAAATGTATCACAGAGTATTTGCAGTGACTACCAGAGGTGTTTGTATTTATTAAGCGTAATATCCAAAACTGAATAACTCAAGCAGCAGCAATAAATATTGGCATACTCGCTCACTAGATATTAATAGCTCTATGAACCTCAATCGTCACTCTTCACACAGCACTACTTGATCATTACTAAGTGACTATTTTTGAAAAAAGATTCGTATCCGATAGTCTTTATTCTCAATTTTCTACGAAAAAATAAATTTTTCATGCAGCATTAAGTGTCGCCTACCTCATCCACACGGGACTGCATCGTTCACCTATGTTTTTTGTTTACACTTGTAACCAATGAAGTAATTTGCGTCGATACCGTCTGGTTGTCACGTATTAAATGTTGTTGTAAGCTATAGTGGCTATTCGGCAATTCCGTCATTCAATAGAAATAGAAGAAGAGTCAGAAGAGAATGAGAAAAGATGACATCAGAGAGTTTGAGAGACTAAGACGTCGTCATATTCCTAACTGTAGCTACGAGATAGATGGTTGAAGTGAATTTATCTAATATGACGATGTTTCTATCGTCAAACTCTATTTACATTCAAGTATTTCTGCAAGATTGGTTAACAATTATTTTAGAGTATGGAAATTGAAATACTATTATGTAAAATGTCTTAAATTTCTGCTAGTTTTCTTACGCCAACAATAAAGAGCTCAGAAGCTCACTTTATTTTCGAATGAATGTTTAAAAGTTTCTATTGTTAGTTTTTCGAATTTTTAGATAATATTGAAGTGTCTTGTATAAAAATACAAGAAAGAAGCGAGAGAACGAGAATACATCCTATTCCGCGATGTTCCACATTGCTGGAATCAGTTCCGCCCCGGAATCGACTCCATCCAATTCCGCAATTCCGCTCACACAGTCCTCAATCCGATTCCGGAATCCAATCAACCATTTTCCAACAATTTCCGAATCATTTCCAATAATACCATCTAATTCCGTAACTCCGGGAATTCCATCAAGCAGGAATCGGAACGAATTAGCCGGAATTGCATGCAATTCCATGTAATTCCGTTATATTCCGGAATCATATATACGTTGCATTAATACCATACCTCACTTCTAGTGTATGCATGCAATTCCCAAACGGAATTCCGGGAATCGCTTCAAGGAGGAATTGGACGGAATTGCATGCAATTTCGTTTCTTCCGGAATCATTTGTACGTTGCATTAACAGCATAGCTCATTTCTAGGGTATGTATGCAATTCCCAAACGGGATTTCTGGAATCGCTTCAAGGAGGAATTGGACGAAGTTAGGCGGAATTGAAGGTGTGGGTGCGGACGTGGGTGGGTTGGTGTGGGTGTGGGTACGGGAGTGGGTGGGCTGTGGCTGTGGGGTAGCATGTAAGTGACCACATATATCACGGCCATACCCACACCGACACCCGCCCACACCCACATGAACACCCACTCCACACCCACATCACACCAACACCCACCCACACCCACACCCACACCCACATGCACACCCACACCCACATGCACACCCACACACACCCACACCCCACACCCTTACTAGGAATTGCTTGAAATTCCTAGTAATTCCTACGGATTCCGGTTTTATTCAATTCCGGAATTCCGTTCCGGATTTGGATCATCATTAGATTCATAAGAGATGATAGAATATTACTAGATATAGCAATTCCGGAATTTCTAGGAATTCCTACCGATTCTGGTTTCATTCAATTCCGGAATTCCGTTCCGGAATTGGATCATCATTAGATCGATAAGTGATGATAGAATAATACTAGATATAGCAATTCCGGAATTCCTAGTAATTCCTACCTTTTCCGGTTTTATCCAATTCCGGAATTCCGCTCCGGAATTGGATCATCATTAGATTCATAAGAGATGTTAGAATAATGCTAGATATAGCAATTCCGAAATTTCTGGGAATTGCTTGCAATTCCTAGTAATTCCTACCGATTCCGGTTTCATTCAGTTCCGGAATTTCTCGGAATTGGATCATCATTAGATCGATAAGAGATGATAGAATCATACTAGATATAGCAATTCCGGAATTCCTAGTAATTCCTACCGATTCCGGTTTCATTGAATTCCGGAATTCCGTTCCGGGATTGGATCATCATTAGATCGATAAGAGATGATAGAATCAGGTTTAGGACAGTTGCTCGCCGGACAATTGCGCGCGGACGGTTGCTCGCCGGACATTTGCTCGCCGGACAATTGGTCGCCGGACACTTGCTCGCAAAACTGCTTTGATGTGGACGTATGAATAAACCACGAAAATAATCTTTAAAAAGAGCGATGCAAAATAAAAATAGGTGAAAGCTGGAAAATTTCCGTATAGGTAACAGACTCTGATGTATTTTAAGCAATTTTCGAAGTCTGTATGATAATTTCGCATTGGATAATGTAGTCGTTACTTCAAAAACTCGTTTTATTCGCTTGGATGTGCACGATATTTCATATAGGTAAAGATGAGGGTAATTGTGTGGAACTCTTCTCTTCACCCTTCCTCAACTGTCCACATCACCTTTACTCATAGTCCGTCATGGAGTCAAATTTCGGAATCCAACAAGACCTCCTGTAGACAGGATAGTTTGGGCGATTCCTCTGTACTATCGATTCAGAGCGTATGTGTCACACACTTTATAACCAAAATACGCACCAAATCGAACCAACTATGGAAGATAAACACTAAAGTTGATGTACATGGTGGTGAACTTATGACGTTTTTAAAAGACAATCCGATGGAGGAGGCTGCTACTTGATGCCATTGAGTGGCCGTGTGATTCGTGAGCAACTGTCCGGCGAGCAATTGTCCGGCGAGCAACTGTCCTAGCGAGCAAATGTCCGGCGAGCAACCGTCCACGCGCAACTGTCCGGATCCCGATAGAATCATATCAGATATAGCAATTCCGGAATTCCTAGTAATTCCTACTGATTCCGGTTTCATTGAATTCCGGAATTCCATTCCGGGATTGGATCATCATTAGATCGATAAGAGATGATAGAATCATACCAGATATAGCAATTCCGGAATTCCTAGGAATTGCTTGAAATTCCTAGTACTTCCTGCCGCTTCCGGTTTCATTCAATTTCGGAATTCCGTTCCGGAATTGGATCATTGTTAGGTCGATAACAGATGATAGAATAATACTAGATATAGCAATTTCAGGAATTCCTAGTAATTCCTACCGATTCCGATTTCATTCGATTCCGGAATTAGACGGAGCTGTGAGGAGTTGCTTGTATTTTCTGGAATCGATTCCGGAATTCCTAGAAACTTTTAGAATGGATTCCAGAATTGAATGTCGTGCAGCGTGGATGTGATTTCGGAATCGTTGCAATTGATTCCTGGGGCGGAACTGATTCCGCAATGTGCAACATCGCGGAATAGGATGACTGCTCCTAGTAAAACAAATATGTCAATCGATGAAATACATTCGGTCGCTCTACTCTTTGACCAATACTCATGTTGAAGAATAATAGGCTGTTTTTTGTGGAAATTTTCTGCTATGAAGTGCGTTTGAAAAATTACGAGGTTCTTTCATTCAGTGAATGAAGAGCTTTTGCTTTCATGTTCAAATCCTAAGTGTTGACATACTTCATCAATGTTCAAACAGTTTTTGTGGTGCTGCTTCGTCATTAAGTGAGAAACTTCTATAAGAAGTTCTTCACTTGACTGCTTTACTGATTTCCTAAGAGTGAAATTTGTGTGATCTACTACCACAATTTGCGGCGAAATGTAAACATTGTAAAGGTTATTGTGTGTGACATGGTTGTCAGTAAGACTATTTTACATGTGAGAGCTGCTTTGACCAAGGCCATCGATTGCATATCCTGAACATTGCCAATTAGAGCTGTCCTGATAATTATTTTCTGTTACTTAAAATGCCTTATTTTCATGTTTCCTCATGTTTTGTTGTTTGCAAGCACTCTCAGTTTTTAAGTTTGAGAGCTGCACGAATACGACTACAAATTGAAGTCTGGAAAAATGTAACCCACCGAAACCTAGAATGTCAGGATGGGTGTGGGTGTAGGAGTGCATGTGAGTATGGTAGTACACCAACAGCCGTTCACACACACATTCACACCCATATCCAACACCGATACTCGCACCCCACTACAAAAGACTACATGACAAAACAAACTCTACAAATGCTAGGTTTTTTCTCCACTACAATGCAATATATGACAATACAAATTCTCAATTTGTAGATTTTTTTCCATCACTACATGAGATCGCATGCACAGTGGACAGAAGAATATAAATTCATGACACTACAAATTGTATTTGTATTTGTGCATCTCTCTTAAGTTTAACTTTATCACTGGTCTAATAATGTTGGAAATCATATATACATACTTGTTAGATGATATTGAAATATACCAGTTCTGTTTCGTGTGCTTGCAATCGATTTTGCTCCGTATTTATAATGGACGAAGTTA
>CAJNOP010000189.1:321026-338569 GCA_905250075.1 Rotaria sp. Silwood1
TTTTTTTTGGACAGACATTAGATGGCTACTCGAACGAAGTTCTAATATAGAAGGGCGCCTCCGTACTCTTTTTCATAAGTTTCATTTTATTGAAAAAATAAGTCATAAAAAAATGCATATTCGAAAAGTTTAGAATCAATACTCCTATCAATTTCTTTTTTTTTCTTTCGTGACTTATCGGTTAACACTAAAATAATTAATATCACATTTGACGATATTTCATCGAATACGACTCCTTTGTTTGATTTGTGTTTGTAAAATATAGCTAAATCATTAAATACATATGCACTTACCATCTAAGATGTCAATAGTCGTTTTAGAATTGCATAATGCATCTAATATAAAAAACCTATCAATTGTTAATTATCGTTTTCTACGCATTTGTTTCTACCGAATATTGCAGAATTTGAAAAAAAAAGATTTAGAAATACACTTGCCACATTCACACGATCTTAGCAAGCTATTTTCTCAATTCGAAATGATGGTCAGATACTGATTTAGATTAAGAGTCATGTGCTGAGTGAAAGAAGAAGAATTAGCCATAGCGCCTTAGCAAATGAAATGTAATAAATCAGCTGTTTGTACTTGATGCTCTGAGTCGCCCTCATAAATGCATAGTTAAATAGCAGTTCAACAAAGCATATTTGTCGTCGATATTGAAAGCTACTACATCACGATGTTAATTGCTTGATGAAGTAAATAAAATGAGTGAGAACGAAAAATTAATTCTCAGGATTGAAATTATATATATGTTAGTATATGTTTTTTTTTCTTTGACACCCATTCGTAACAGTTCTTAATAGAATAGGCGTGCGTATATGCTCTATGTTCGTTTGTCTTCTACTTATTATTTTTTAAAATACTGATGAAACTGACAAATATTGTTTGTTTTTATTTTCATTATTTTAATACATAATATCTATTGGTTATTTTATATTCTATGGAAGATGTTATCATTCTAGAAATAATTTTCTTGATTTAGTACAAGATATATTCGGACTACATTTGAAAATAAATTTTATGAAAATTTTTAACAGAAGTATTGAGTTTATGATAGCTATGTATTGAATCAGAGTCTTTAACCCGACGTTCTGTATTGAAAGTATTTTCTCAGATTAGCTAATTTAGAACCTAAAAGAATCTGGTTTACAACTTCTCAAGAGTTCATTAAATATAATAAACTCAGTATTTTCAATAGAGAAAATGATCGTCGCTCACTCAAAAAATGCTATCAACATCGATCAAGAACATATGAAATATGCTCAATAGTCTACAAAAACTTCAAAATATTTATTTTTACTTTGTTTCTTTCTAAGTAGTATTTTTTAATTCTTTGTACAATATTTATTGCACTGTTACAAAACACTATCTTTTCGTATAACAATTGTCTCTCTTGCTATTTATTCTTTTTTCTTGCTATTTATAATTGCATATGAATGACAGTTTTTCTTTGTTTTTTTTTCAATCTTTCTAACAACAGTTTTACCAAGCTGATGTAAAATGTACAGAACAATTGTGACCCTTGACATACGCGTTGTTTCACACTGTTCTCAAAAAAAGTATATATATGTATGTAGCGTAATTATTTACCGAATAAAATAATACTTTACTTGTAAGATAATTGGATGAATTTCTAATGAAAAGACATGTGAATGTAACTTATTCTATTAGTTAAGAATATTTCATTTTTTTTTCTTCTATCTTTCAATTTCTCGCTGATTATACGAAGAAAAAAAAATATAGATTCTTTTCTCTATTATCACCGGGTCTTTTTTATCAAAAGTTATTGCTTGTTAAAGGAAAAAGTAGGATATTTCTTTGTGCTGTCTTTTTAATATATTATTTAATAAAACTTCTTTATTTCTTTATATTCTTTATTACTAAAACTTTAATCTTTTTTTTACCGTTTCAGCTCGCCTCTGTTCTTGTTACATTCACTTTATTGGTTCACTCAATTGATGTTACCGATTGTTGAAAATATTTTAATCATCAAAGTGTAATAGAAATTTCGAATCTAATAAAGTTTTCTCGATATGTTAAGAAATTTTAGTTAAATATTGTTTTTTTCCAAAATTTTTGCTTCATTAAACTCAATGTCTTACATTTTGAAGAGTGCAAAATAAAACTGCCCTTGAAACGCTACTGATTTACTTCTTGTTATTTTGATTATTCAAGGGTATCTAATGAAATCAGTGTTTATGTTAGTGTTACTTATTAAGAACGTCATTTCAAAATAATCACATGTTCTAATCTTTTTTTTTCATATTTCTTCTGTACAAATCAAATATACAATCAATAATTTATGTGACAACCATGTATTACCTTTTTTTTTCCTATCTTACTTTTTATCAGTGATGACACAAATTGTACATATTTTTCTCTTATAAAAAAAAAGAGAAAAAAATATATTGTAGAGCAAGAAAAAAAAGCACTATCATGTTATTTGCTCACTAGATTTTTAGGTGATCAGTTTTGAATCAAAATTTGATTATGTCATCGGAATCAACTGGTGTCGTTGGTAAATGGAAAATAATTGATTATTCACCACATCCAGAATGTGTCGATTGTGAATTTAAAATAGAGAGTGACGAGGAAAATAAGTATCGTCTTCATGCATCCGTAATTAATTCAATTAATTGTTGTTTGGAACATAATCCAGAAAATGATGAATGGAAATCTTCTGGCATCGCATCAACAATGATGGGCGGTTCACAAGAAGACATGGAAAAAGAACAGTTCGTAAGTGATTTAATCACTAATATTCAATGTTTGAAAGTTGAAGATGAACAACATTTAATTATTCAAACAAAAAATTGTGAACAAGCTCGATTCGAACGTGTTGCAGTTTAAGCATCATAGCCAGTTACACAAAATATATCTTATTAATTAAGTGACAATACTAACAAATAATTTGTTTACCATATAGAAAACATACTTGTAGTATTCGAATAGTGTTTTTTTTTGTCATGCTTAATTAATCAATTTATTGAACCTTAATAAATATTTACATCTATAGGAGAACAATAAAATATATTTAGAGAAACGATAATAAAAACTATATTTATTTTGCCCTATTGTATGAGTGTCTTAATAATATTGCATGTCGAAATATTATTTAATATATAAAAGTAAATATATCTCATCTTAATTACATACAAAACTATTTAATCTAGATCGCATTGCTTTAACATGAATATGTCAATAAATCGAGCAATGTTTTATCAAGGAATTGTCGAAATTAAATTCATAATACTTTTGGTGCTTTTTCATGTTTTCTACTTTTTTTTTTTTAAGTTAATAATTTAATATTATTTGGGAAAATTAAACTTAAACTTTTGAATTATTTAAATATTTTTTAAACTTTTGTATTTCATATTTAATAACAATATAAGAGTCTTAAAGACATTTTTATTATGCAAACATAACATTTGGCTCTACTACAATTGAACATAGGAACAACTTGGTGTTATGACAATTAATTGCAGTACTGAAAAATAAAATCGACTAAAAAAAAAATATCTTAGCCGTATGGAGAAATAACTTAGAGGAACTCAGAAAATAACTAATAATCTATATGAGAATAAGAAACATTAGATATGAGTATTAATAGAAATGTTTAGGGAACTCTTCTAATTGAGTATAAAGCCTTATACGTAAGTAAGTAGGATTCACTTTAAAAATTTTCTGTAATCCTCTACAATTGTTCCTTGTTTTTGAACTTCTAACTGTTGCAATGTTCGCAATTTGCCAATGAATAGAATTTTCGTTTTTATGTAACATTTCAATAAATTCAAAATGTAAATGATAACATTTGATTATCGTTTACTAGCAAGATTATCTACGAACATGTCTATAAATTGAAATTGATGAGAAAGGAAATAGGAATCATGCTTCTGTCAAACGTGCGACTAATTCTAGTTTAT
The DNA here is from genome assembly GCA_905250075.1 of Rotaria sp. Silwood1. Taxonomy (NCBI): domain Eukaryota; kingdom Metazoa; phylum Rotifera; class Eurotatoria; order Philodinida; family Philodinidae; genus Rotaria; species Rotaria sp. Silwood1. The sequence goes on from CAJNOP010000189.1 coordinate 324,950, forward strand.
AACTATTTGTTGTAGTAATCATTTATCACTATCTCATAAGATTTATAACCAAGAATTTCTTCTCCAATTAGATTATTCTTTATCAATTGAATTGAAAGTAGTACTTCAGCTTTATTGAATACTTTTGTAGATTGATGACTAAATCTTCACAATAAATCCATTCATTTCAGAATTGAATGAAAAGAGAAAAAATACAAAGGTTTTTTCATCTGTTTTGTTTTTCTGTAATTTCACAATTAGAAAAAACATTCAAAAATACTTTTGTATCTTGAAGATTTTTAATATGTTTTTGAGTAGTTAAACAACATTATTTTCATCCAATTTAAGTGAAGGTATAATCGGATGTACTATATAAACTTATCACCGACTTCTAGTCAATGTAATCTACAAACATTCAACTGATATAAATTGAGATGAATTTTGTAAACTGGATTATCAAAAGGTAGACAAACTAAACTATGCAACTAATTTATTCGATTTCACAAGAGAATATTTACGGTTTTGGGCTAGATAAAATCACAAAAGTATCTAACACCTAAATTTCCTATGGTGTGATGGTGAAGAGTTAAAAATGACATTTGATGATCTAATCAAACAGAACAACAAGTTTTGCATGTTATTACAATCGACTAATGAAAATGCGCAAATATCTATTATAATAAAAGATCATTGAAGTAGGTACGGGTGTGCTTTAGTGTGGATACAGCAAAGAACAATATCCACACCCTAAACTGACCGACTCCGACAATTTTTAGCATGTTTGAAAAGGCATTTATAAAGTAAAATAATAATCTGTTGGCTCAATATGAAAAATAATTTTTTAAATCTTTCAAAAAGTTCCTCACTACTCCTTACACAAAGATAAACACAACATTTATTTAAAAGAAAGTGCAAAGTTCTGGTGACGATCTGTTGTTTTCGACTCGTTTGATATACTTTCAAGAAGACTAAAATAAACAACGATGTTCACTGAAAATTTTGATGCATAAATTCCGTGTAAAGTAATTTTATTGGCTTTTGAAACATGATTTCACTATTCTTGAACCAAAACTAAGACGAATTTTCTCAGCATACAGAATTTTGGTCCTAATTAATTACTTTCCACTAGTCCGAAACAAAGAGCGTCACAGAATGAAGGCGAAAATAATAGTTTTTTAATCAAATTATTTGATGCTCAATCCATTTTGATCGAGTGAAATTGGTATTAAAAAAAAAATATTTTTTAATAGATTTAACTTTATTACTGGATTAACACTAATTGATAATTCCAATCAATTTTTTTTTCTCGTGCATACTTTAAGAAGTTTCCATATCAAAAGACTCTTTCTTGCTCAAAAAAACTCAATCAGTTTAGGCACGTGGCAAAATAAGTTTAACTAAGTGCATTCCATGAAAAGTTGCTTTTCAATCTGAAGGCGAGGCTATATGCGACTGTATTAGAAAATAGTTGATTTTAGTCTAACACAAACGACAAAATAAAAAAAATCATTTTGTATTCGAGGGCGGCCCGTAGAAAAATTTCTAAGGCATTATAAACGGTAATGGGTTTCCTAAATTTTTTTTTCGGGAAGTTCTATGGATTTCTTTAGGTTTAGCAAGAAAAACCTGGTTTTTGGAATAAAAGACAGTTGTTTTATAATTAAACTTACTTTGTTTCTGTTAAAATATTTTTATCTAGTAAAAAACTAGTTGCTGAAAACGTCTACTAATGAAAAGAAGTTAGATTTTTCTGCTTTACAAACAGATTTTATTTGATTTTAATCGATTATTTAAAAAAAAATGAATTGTAACTGATGATTAGAAATCATTTTGAATTGATTAAAGTTTGTTTAACCATTAAAATAGATTAAAATTCAATGAAATCTATCTTTAATATTGAAAAACTTGATTAAAATTAATTTAAAATAATACCATTTCAATCAAACTTTTCATTCAAAAATAATCGATTTTAGTCTGGCTTTGAGACGTTTTTTTGCATGAGAAATTGAGTCTCAGAAGATTTTTTTTTTTAAATCCTTGATTTTATACAGGATGGCTCAAAAGTAAAATGACAAATAATTTTTTCGATTTTTTTTTTTGAACATAGTAAGTTAGATCTCATATTTATACCACATATACTACTAGGTGACATAATTCAAAGATGCAGCATACGATCAGTATTTAAGTGAAGTAATTTATTGAAAAGCGTACAAATATTGAGCGGCCAAAAGTAAGAAAACAAACTCTGAGTTCTAACAAAACGTTTATTAAAACAATAGAACTAGAAAATGACACACACAATAATATGTATTTGTGAAGTGTTTTTAATAGCGAAGCTTTTCATGAAAATTACTCAATGTGTTCACCCTCTAAATCTTTGCAAAGTTGCAATCGCTCAGGTATTGATTGACAAGCTCGTTAACATAATTTCATTGATAAACTTCGTATTATTTATATAGTTTTTGATCAGTTCCAACAGCTAGATATTGATCATATGCTGCATCTTTGAATTATGTCACCTAGTATATATAGTATAAATATGAGATCTAACTTACTATGTTCAAAAAAAAAATCGAAAAAATTATTTGTCATGTTACTTTTGGGCCACCCTGTCGATGAATGTTAGCAAAATTCTAGCCAAAACTAGAAGATCACTTTTGAAAGAGTGATATGAATTTTCGTAAAAGAATGCCATTATTTTTTATTTCACCGGAATGGGATAAGCATTTAATTTTTTTTTTGACATTTTAGTTTATACGTTGAACTATCAATTAATATCGTATTTTCAAAACATCATATCTATCAAAGATTGATCTAATGTTACATTTCCCATTTGTCGTAGTAAGAAGTTCAGAAAAAAGTTTATCATCTGTATTGTAATTTAAAAATAGTTAAAAATTGAATAATTTAATTAAAATAGTAATATTTTAATTATTGTTTTGAAACAGAAAAGATCTATTAAAATTAGATGTATTTTTTCGAATTTTTACAAAAGTGCTACTTTTTAATTACATACCAAATTTGAAAGTAATCAAATACTTTTTATGAAGGTTTTGAATTTTGTAATTGACATAATCAACTTAGAAGTTCTGTTCTGAGAGCAAATTACAATGAAATAAACATTCTTGCTTAAATCAATGGCCATCAAAGAATTGTTTTATGACAGTTTTTGATTTGAAATGAAAAACATCATAGATTTTCTTTAAATGAATCTATGAATACTCTATTGAAATATATCATTTGATAAAGCACTCTTCGAGTTTTTTTTATAACTTCATATAATATTTTATTTTATATGATTAAAAATTTTTTTTTTAAATTATTTTCGCTGTGTTACTTCGTAAAATCTATAACTCATATTATCAACCACATTTTCAATATCTGCTTCTTTTCCTTCATGTAGTTTATTTCGTGTATGAACAATAATAAATACAAAAATGCCAATAAATACAAGCATATTGATATATGTAAGAATAATCATAGCTAAAGCAGCACGCATAATTGTCGGTTCACAATAATTGTATACTGATTTATTATTAAATTCAACACCTTTTGAATAGGATACATAAACTCGAATTTGTTTGATAGTAAAGAAAATAATTGTAAGTGCACCAAAAATAAAACTAATAAAACCTTAATAGTATTTCAAATTCATATTTATTTTGTTTATTAAAAATAAAAATAAAAATACTTACCAATAAGAATTTTCGACGTTGTTTCAGATACATCACTTTGATATTTTCTTATTGAAGAATTCATGTTTAAAAAACCATATGCTGCACTTAAAAAAAAAACTGCAAATATACCACAAATAACCATAAGTGATGGTAAATCAGGTGCTACTTGACATGTTTGCTTAGAATTATTTCCATTTTGAGCCATATATTTAAATCCAATGAAAAATTCAACCATAGGAATAATATAAGTTATTATAACACATACAGTTAGAAACAAATATATTACTATCGTAGTCATCTTTATTTTGTAACCCTTGTGAAATCTTAATTTTCACTTCGAACGTATTTCAATAACACTATGTATGTCTTACCTCTGATGAATAATATAATGACGATATATATAGGGTGATAACATTGGGAAAATTCATTGAATAATATGAAAAAAAGATCAACAGAAGTAAAGATAAAAATCCCAGATATATGTATGACAACAATGGGAATTTTAATGAAGCATGACTAATATGTATGTATATATATATAAACATATAGATAAAGATAGAAAAATCCTTATGACTGCATATAAGCAAGATGCGAGTCATAAACCACGCTTGACTTCACTTACAACTATTCAAGTGACAAGAGTAAGAGAAATAGAAAAAAAATCAAATAAAAAACAAAGACATATGTATAGCAAAGAAAGCGTATACTTACAAAAGCAATTGATATTTGTAAGACATATACATAGTTTGTGAGAGATAACTAATGAATATAAATGAGAAGATAAAAATAAAAAAATTTAATTTTTATCTCATATTCATCTTGTTTTTCTCGATGTTTTATTGATATTGATAGTTATGATAATGAAACACATGCATATCCAAAGAAAAGATGAGTATGGGCGTGTCGTAACATATTAAACATATGACGCATATGTAATGATTCAAGCAGCATTAATAAATTTTCATATTAACTGTTCATCTTTATTACTCTAGTCTTTATTAACAATTAATATAGTTTTATTTTGTCCGTCAATTCCACCGCTACCTATACCATCATGATAAAATTCTTTACCAAAAAGTTTACTAATCATACATGCTTGATGTTCGTCACCATGAATCTTTGAAATATAGAAAAAAAAAATCATCAATGAAATATAAGATATGATTGAAGTTAACTTTAATTCAAAACAAAAAGGCTTTTGTAACATTTTATTCATTCATATGTACTATCAATATTAATTACAATATGGTAATCTTAAAAAGTTCTACTAACAGATAAGAAGTAACTAAAATTTAACCGTTTAGTCTCATCATTTAATCAAAAATAGAGCATCTTCAATTCTAATCACGAGAACTAATCAGGTCTTGATTAATCTTCATACATGGCAGCTAGAAGATCAACATAGATTATTTTTTTCAGAAAAGAATATATCAACATAGAAATAAATCTCATAACATTAGATTCTTCATTCGACAGCTCAGTACTACCTCTATTACCAAATGTCATGCCAAACAGTTTTAGTTTGCCTGATTCACGAAATATTCTTTAGATAATATCCACATGAGAGTTGATGGAAATCATCGAAAAGTAACCCATAATACGACTAATATTAACTGCTTGCCTCAAAATTTTCTCTATTATCATGCTCTTATCAAGGTTTCCTTCAAAATTTTACGACTGTAGTTATTAGTGGACAAAAAGATTCTTGCTGAGATCATTTCGAACAATGGAAGCTTCACAGTTTCTGAAGATTACCGAGAACTGGAATATTCTCTTCGTAACACATTTTAGACATGCAAACCTTTATTTGTTAGCAAGAAAATGAAGATTAACGCACTTAAGTACTAAAAAATCAGAAATGAGTCAGGATCAAGTATTTGGTATATTGTCAAAGTTTGTTCATTACCAGAAACAATAACATACTGCATTATGATGGAACATTTTTTATTAAATTTATACAAAGTACAATTCGTTCAACAGTTCTACGAAGAAGAGTTACATAGATACTATTTAAATTCTGAATTCTTTAAATATAGACATTTTATCGGAAATATATTGAATAAAACTTTAATGAATATGTGATCAAACTATTCAAAAAATAATATTAAAACCTTTTGGTTTCTCACTTTTAATAATATAATATATGTTCATTAAACGAATCAAATATAATCTTCGAAGTATAGTTCTTTTTTTTAAATCACTGTGCTTCATTCTAGTGTTATTAAATAAATCTAATTTTCTGAGTTTTTTTTTTTGTAAATTCTTTAAAGAAAGTATCGAAAATAAAACGATACAGATGTAGTCATTAAAAACTAAAGACGAATCAGAATGATTTCGAAAAATTCAAGACTTGTTGCGATATATGCAAACAAAGACATGATAATATTTGAAACAGCTCTCAAATATCAATTGAACAAGAAAATATGATACCATTACATACAAAATACGAAATTAGTATCGTATATATATATATTATTCAAAAGATAATAGTGAGTGAAGATTTTCTTACAGGCCTTAGTGGCTGATGACAATACTCATTGAGTACGAATCTTTTTCTAACAGTTGAAAGCAGTTATAGGTACTAAACTTCTTTCACATACTTCTTTAGCAACAAAGAAAGGTGCTGCGTGATACTACTTCTTAAAAATTCAAGTAGTTGAAATAAATTTTGTATTTCAAAGTTTATCCAAGCTATATAATAGAGCGTTGAGACGTATTATATTAAATAATGAATGAATGAAACAGCTTCCTTTATTAATTAAATCAATGATTAGAATAATAATAGTCAATTCAGATAAATCAAGTCTACTAGAGAGTTTTTATTTTACATATTTTGTATTATTATAATGAAATCATGTGAATTTCATACATTAGCCTCAAAAAAAATTCTGCTGATTAGTTTCTTTCAAGATATTTGAAACAAAAATCTTTAATGTTATTTCATTATTGAAAACTAAAGCTTATGATATAGAATAAAATTTTACTCACTTCAATAAACATATTTGGTTCTACACCCCATTAAGCTGTTTGTGAAAATCCTGATCGAAGAACAATTTTATGTTGAGAAAATAATTTAGACAATTCTTTTATATATACTTTTTTCGATTAAGTAAAATATTTACAAGTAAATCATGCAAATAATGACATTGTTCAAATCGTCATTGACCAACTTGATTATCAGTTACAGATATAATTTGTATAAGGAAAGTAACTTTTGAGATCATTGACACATTAAACCTTCAGACAAATAAATACATTTCAAATTCTTTAATAAAAAAATATCATGCTTGCATGGTATGGTCGAGTGCATTTTTCTTTCTTTTCTTTCGTAACGCAAATAATGGATGGAGTAAATTAATCGATAAGAGTATTGTATTTCTTATTGACAATGTTTTATATTTTATGATAAGAAAGGTTTGTTCAAAAAATAAATTTATGATAAACATAAAAAAAAGATTCTCATAATATCTCAATTGTTAACTGATGTAAAGTAGAATGAATATGAAAATGATGCTATAAAACAATAGTAAAAAGTGTACTAATGAAAATCGATGATGTAACAATACAAAAAAAAATGAGCTAATTAAATAGATAATCGAAAATGAAAATACATCGCATTCGTCTATCCATATACGAATGGAACAAAGTAAAGTAACAAGTATACTTTTAATTAGCGATGAAAATATTTCACATACAATAATCAATCGAACCGCACATAACCGACAAAATTGCTAAATAATGAATAACAAATACTGGTACTTGATTATTAGTATTACCATAAAAGGCAATGATTGTTGTTAAATACATTATAATCAATATGTGTTATGAAATAAGTTTATAGAAAGATTATAATATGAAAAGTCAGTTAAATTAAATAATAATGTTTTCTCTTCTCTAGTTTTTTTTTTAATCAATAGATATTATTAAAACAATGATGAAAATGAAAAGTAAATGGGGTAAATTCATCTAGTGTCAATAATAATAACTATTCATTGAATATTTCGATTATCTTTAAGGGTGTGGACGTGGGCAAATACAATGGTTACATGTAAACCAACACTCACACTCTCGATCTCTTGTTTATGTATTGCGGGTGAGGATTTTCAATTATGCATACAAGTATTAAATCTTTGATTTCTATTTTTCTCACATGTATTGCACACTATTTTTGTCAAAAATCAGAGATCAGAAAATAGAGATTTCGAAATAAAAAGTCAGTTTCTAATTGATAACATATTTTTTTTCGCTTACAAATAAAACTTCTCGAAAAATGTCAACTCGGAAAGGCATTTTTGTATGTGAATTTCAAAAAAGAACTCAGTCTTGCAGCAGAGTAAAGATAAGAATCACCTTGAATTATTGATTCTGTGATGTCTCACACACAAAGAAATACAAACTTATGGCTCCCGTGTGTGGCGTAAGATCAGATGAATTGACATCCTTTTTTGTCCATGATGTTTCGCATAAAAAAAAGTTGTTTAAAATCAGTTGTTACGCTTGATTTAGTATCATCATTAATTTCTCCAAGATTTGTTTGGAGCGTCAATGAACTAACAGTGTTAGATGAAGTTAGCTATCAGTGGCGCCGCGTGTGTGGATCTGGTATAATGTAGATAAACAAGATACCCTGGTGCACACCCTTACCCAAGAAACGAATGAACAGTTCAGCCATTAACTCTTACGAATGCTACATGAAATTGAGATTAATTTTATTGATCATGACTTGCACATGAGGTATTGTTCAGTAATATTATGTGGTCAAGAGTTGACATTAGTGAGAAACCGTTGATGATTGAATCAAATGTAGCTCGAGTAGCACAATTGGTTAGTGTATTGGTCTGATATACCAAAGGTTGTAAGTTCAAGTCTCATCTCGAGTATTCCGTACATCTCTTTTTGCCCTTCACAGCTCTCTGTGAAAGCAAAACGAACACGCTATTGCCTAAATTGTGGAACTAACTCACCGTTTATTATGACAAAGGAAAGAAAAAAAAAAGGTAATAATAACCAAAAAAGCTGAAAGCGAATCGAATAATTGAATTTTATCGCAATGTAGTTCTCAAGATATCGTTTCAATAGACGACCAATATGAACAAAATAGCGAAAAATATTTTTCTTACGTTTCGCCGTTCTCAAATAACTGATTTGAAAACCCTATATCAGTTACATATTAATTTTAAAGAAGACTTATTCAACTGAAACTTTACTGTAACTTGATCTGAATCGTACTAGTCAGCTGAAAAATTTACATGAAATTAATCACACATTTCCATCAATAAAATAAATGGGAGAGATATTTTCTCGTATTGAGAAAAATAATGTATAAGTTGATGGAAACTATTTCGATCAGCTATTAAAAGTGTGAGTATTCAGGAAGAACGAGTTGACACCTACCATCACACTGTTAGCTTTTGAAAAAGTATGAGTTAGAAGTTGAACAAATTCTAGAAAAGATTCTATTCAACCATGAGAAATTTTACAAATAGGAACTACTAGGATATCATGCAGCATCCTAAAAGATGCTTTTAAACTTTTTTAAGGAATGAGCAGAAATGAGACTAGAATATGTGTTGCTGTGTCCAGAAGTTCGCTGAGTCAAGGTTTGATGTTTTGAGTGAGTTGTTTACCGTAGGTGCAGTCATGTAAAACCTTATCATTTCAAAAAATATTGGTCGATAATGCATGAATTTGATTAGTTTGTTTAATCCTCTCCGAGATTCTAGAAAAATGAAAAAAGTCTCAGTAGTTTTTGATCATTTTCGAATGATGCAAAGTTGAAGTTCTTCTAATGGCACCTGTACATAGGAAATCACTGAGGCTTCCAATCATGATTGAAATCACAAATGCACAGAACCAACGTCTTGAAATTGGGGGGAAAAATATTGAATGATGATATAAGTTAATTGGATCCAACTCAAAAAATTCTTCAAACTTTCTCAAAAGAAAGAAAATTTTCTACTGTTATTAGGAAAGTCATTCTATCAATAAGATGATTGTTCAGAATGTCGCACAGAGTTATTAGCAATCTTTTCTCACCAATCTAAATGGCAGCGAGTCAGCCATGGTTAGTATATTGCTTTTCTTCGTATCATATCGTCAGCCCTTTGTCAAAATGAAGTTTGATACGAATTTAAACGAACCGAGTAATAATGTTCTCAGCGGCGAGGAAGATATATTTCTAGGCATTGTCTTAGCCATAACAAAAGTCGATGATCATCGCGTTTGCACAATTGTTTCGTTGAACCGATCTGTGCACATGGAGAGAACGTCATCTTGACAAGCACGAACTTGTCTCGTCTTATTTGCATTATTACACAATATTGAATACCTCGAGTTTTTGACCCAGCTTCAAAACTGGTCTAGATCCGATCAAAAACACATTCTCTAAAATAAATATCCACATCTTGCCGTGCACAATTAAAGTCGAAACTGCAATTATTGATGTTCTTCTAATGACTATTAGTCAATTATGTAAAGAATTTATTAATGATTTATTCTATTAACTAAATCACAAATGATAAAAAGCGACGAATATAAATGCTCTGTCTGAGACTTAGTCGAAATTCAACGTGTTCATCAAACATATGATCTACTCAAGCTTGAGTGATTGGCCGCACTAAGTTAGCTGTTCGATTCTGTTGTATCCATCTGAAACGCTGTTTGAGTAAAATGCGTAGTTCGGGCAAACCCATCAGGCACATAAATGGATATAAAAGGATCGACACATATTGATAATAAAAGAGATAGCTTTTGGAAAGTTCTAAGATATACGGATCCGGTAGAAAAAGAACAATGACAGCACAGAGAACATTAGGTAACCAGACAATGTTGTACAATAACGATACAAGTCCCACTTGAATAACCAAAAGCCTATTACGTCGCCAGAAATCTCGTTGTCTCATGCGTCGTTTTTGATAGAGAACACGAAAAATAAGTACACATGTAGCTGCAGCAGTGATGACAACCGGTAAACAAATATGTGCCATCCAATCAGTTGTACCCAAAGCAGTCTAGAATGAATGTAGCAATATCAAGATGAATTTCTTAATGCTCAGTAAAACTATGTTTGAAACTTACTTCGAGAATGTAGCACGGAGCGCCACAGATCATTTGATCATAATTGAAATAATTCACACAGGGATAAATTGCTATAAGTCCAACGTAGAGTAGGATCGGATAAATAATGCACATGCATAATGGAATATAGTGACAGATAGTTAGATGATGTTCAAAGAAGACTCGATGAAATATGAGACAATAACGTTCTAAACAACTGAACGCCAAAATGAATAATTCAATGCCAATAAGTGCGTAATTATAAATTCCCCAAAAGATACAAAACGAATAGGATTGAAAAGTAATCGATTCTGTATGGAGAACAATTAAACTAAATGGCAACTCAGTGATGACCTAAGCAACAAGAGAAAATAGATCATGAATGGTATCCATTAAAAAATTCCGTATTTTTTTTTCTTGACTTTACCTGAAAAAAATTGACGAGCAGAAGGATGAAGAAAACGTGGTTGCTTAGACGAGTACGTAGTTCGCGGATGTGAAAAAAATTGTAGAAAATATACAATGAACAAAGAATAGAAGGAATTGCCAATGCCACAAGACTGCAAAAGATGATGAATTGACCGTGGGTAGTTACGTATCGAGTCATGGAAGGTTCGTCACTTCGTTCAAGCAATATTCTAGCAAATACTCTTATTGTTCGATGATAATGCATCTCTTTTTTGCTTGATTCCATAATCCAAGTCCGAATATCTGTAATAAAGTGTACTTAACTGAATGTGTTTTGTCTAACATACAGGTCTTATTGAATTTATAGAAGCTGAACTATTTCAATTTGTCGCAAAAGCAAGTCTGACGGCTTTCATGATTTTTAGAGTGAGAAATCCAACACAATGTGTGTTAGAAAAATTCCTATTACAAAAATGATGGAAAAATGACATTGATGAAGATATGTAGTACTTAAAAGAAAATAAAAGAAATGACATGCAGATGGTTCCTATGAAGTTCGTACAGATGATTGTGGCTGTGCTAGACTCATCATAGTACAAGATATTGAACTTTCTATAGAGTTGTCGTTCAAGTTTTTATGTACGATTTCTTGTTGAGTTTTTACGTTTCAAATTTGAGATTTTTGAGTGATCATTCGAATCAGAACGCTTAACATACAATTTAAAAATTCTATCATATCGACATATGATACTCAAGTAGACACCTGAGTGTCTTTCTCGCACTCAAATATTGATTACTTAACAATCAGAATTAAATCATACTGCATGAAGACAAACATCACGGTGAAAAGGTCGAGTCAATATGGCAGATCCTATTCAAATGCAAACGGCAAGAGAAAACAAAGGGAGGTGACTGTTATGTTTTTTTACCTGAGAACATATCGTTTAAATCATATTTCTAAAATCCAGATGATTTCTGACCAACTCTATCACAACTATCGCTTGATCTTCAAATCAACATATAGTTAGATTTCCATGGAGCAAAAAGAAAATAAAAAAGAAATCACACAAGATCCTCTTTCATATTCTCTATTTTCGTACTTTTTTTAATATGTGATTTTAATCTCGAGGTCTATCATGCGAGGAAAAGCATTTCTCTCAAAAAAGTCGATATACTTTTGTACGAACTAAATTATCCTTTACACATGATGCCTTTTTAAAATTTTCAGAAGTCTGTTCTAGTTTTTGTTGATGAAGATATAGGAGAAAATGGAAATATCGAAGCGTTTGATGTCTTTCATCAATTTCTCGGGAATTCATTATAGATATCACATGATTTTCACGCACTCTGAGGCCATGGCATCTGGTATGGATGGCACAAAAAGACAGACGGAGACAAACACATTTCGACCTGCACTTTTTCGGTGTGCAACATATGTCATATGGTTCTACATATCTTGAGTCAACTGTCATTTTGCTGCGACTCATGCATTTAGATTTGCTGTGAAAATCGGGGAGCAACGGTTGCTGTATTATTTGTTCTTATAATTTTGATAGTAAAACTCATCGGTTTTATTGTAAGTAAAAGAGTTGTTGAGCACAGAATCGACCAAGTATTGGTGTCTCAAAAAATTATCATGAATCACGAGGACGAAGTACAGTGAAAATCAGAGGAGTTGTACAAGATGCCTCGACTTTACTGTTACTCTACAATATCATATCACATTTTTCGCTGATGAAGGAATCAATTGTCAAGAAACCAGAACAAAAATTGGTCTTCTAATAAAAAGTGAAATCAGTGTTTTGTCAATTGGGACCAATTTCTATTTGCATCTAACCATCCTTTGCGCATGAGCATATTGCAAAGAGACAGTCGAGTACTTTTTTCGAGTACTTCCGTATTTATTCAAGCAAAAGTCAGAGGAAAGAGAAATTGAATTGACACTTTATAGGTTTGACACAGTTTTTTTGAGGCTACGTAATTGCATACAAAGTTTTGCTCTTCGATCATTTCCTATCGATCTATAGTTGATGAAACACAAAAGTAAGCGTCAACTACTGGTTTTCTCGAGTACTTTCATGTTACGTAGAGCATATCTTAACCAAAACTAATTGAAGTGCATAATAAGTAATACAACGTTGTAATCTTACGAAAACAAACAGATAGGCACACTGTTTCGATTTATGCAGAAATCGTTAACTTCACACAAATTTATACGTATCAAGACAAATGAAAAAAAAAAGAACATAGACATATATCTATCACTCACTGTTCTTCAGCATCTATTTTAGTTCAAGCAGAAATTGTTTTATTTGCTAAACAGAAATGTACCATCAACAACCAAGACAACGAAAATAAAATAATCATATACTTACCAACTATTATTCTGAGGACAATATTTCGTTTTTGATATCTGTTTATGAAGATAGAAATGGATGAATGATTTCTATTAAAATAAATAACATCTCTACTAAAAAAAAATCTGATTCCATGCAGAATT